>CAJPEV010000247.1:0-33012 GCA_905338385.1 Darwinula stevensoni
GATAATTTTTGGGATCATCTCTCGGTCTGTCCCCAGGCTTGGGAATGGCTATAACATCAGCCTTATGCCATATCCCGGGGATGACGCCGGTGTCTTTGATTGAATTGAAGAGGTGTGTCAGCCATTTTTTGGCCTTGGGGCCCAGGTGTTTTAGGAAGTCCGGGGGGATGCGATCCGGGCCCGCTGCCCTGCCTGCCTTCATTTTTTCCAGGGCCTCGTCGAGCTCTTCTACAGTGAATTGCGAGGCCATAGGCGAGGGGGTGGGATGATTTTTGGAAACTGTGCGTATGCCCTTGTTGGTTTCCCGGACGAATTTTCTTGAGAGATTAGCCGGATTGGCGTTCTTCAGGAGTAGGGTGGCCACCTCGTCGGACGTTGCTTTGCGATCGCCTGTGAGTGGAACAGGCTCGCACGACAACTTTCGTAGAAGTCGCCATGCCTTCCTACTGGAGTGGGTGAAGTCAAGTCCTTGAACGAGGTCCCTCCATTTTTTCCTCCTGGCGTTATTAAGGGAGGTGATGAGGTCGGTCGCCTTCTCGGGGTCGCTGGTCTCTTGATATTCGCGGAGTAAAGTCTCGCTTTCTGGTGTCCAGCCGGGGATGTATCTCTTACGGCTACCCCTTGGGATGGATTTTTTTGCTGAGCTCAGGAAGAGTTTGGAAAAGCGATGGTATTGTGATGGAATCGGGGGGATGCTGCCTACAACGTCTTCAATTTTTGAGGTGAATGTGTCCCAGTTAGCCTTGCTGAGGTTCCATCTTGGTATAAGGGGAGGGGGTGAGGTGGGGATTATGATTCCAAGGATTAGGATGGTGGGGCGGTGTTGGGAGTGGGGAAAGTCTCCAAGGATGAACTTCGAGTTGGCGATGGGAAGGTCGTTGGTGGCGTTGCGGGTGACGAAGCAAAGACCCGGATTATAGTCCCTATTCCAAGTTCTGGAATGGAATGTGCCCGGTTGCTTGGGGTCGAAGAGCAGTTGTAGAATATTATGTAAAGCCCACTCCGTTATTTGTTCCCCTGCTTCGTCGTTGTTTGAGTAGCCCCAGTCCATATGATGGCTATTAAAGTCCCCCATATAGATGGAAGGGAAGGTCACCATATTCGCCACATTACTTCAAATACATGTACTATTAATAAAAAGAATGTGCAAGCCTTTGGAAGTAGGTTTGAAGTTGCAAATTGTCATCAATCAAGACTGATACACAATAAAACACAAAGGAAAATGTGACGAATGGCGAAAGTATTGAATACCATTGTTGTCGATGAAAAGTGCCTTTATTTGTTTGCGATGCACAATTTCACCATGAACAATGTAATTATCTGTTGTTCATTTGGGCTTAGAGTGCTGGCTCTGGTCCCGTCTGCCAGTGTTGCCAAATGTCGTGCCGAAATTATGCCAGATTCAATACCGCTTCGACCTTCGTAACGGCGTCTGAATCTTCGTTTTTTAATGCATGATACATTTTTTGTGTTAAGTTTATGAGTTGAGCTGAGGAAGAAGCGTTGATTAGCAGTGATTGATCGATGTAGTGGGATATGGAAATATCTCATCCAGAAATCCCTGAATTAACAGGACTGCACGCACAATGGATTATTCTAGAAGGACCATTCTAGAAGGTTCGAGGAACTGCAGATAGGTCTAACGTTCCACGTCCGTACTAAACTTGTTCATAAAAAGCAAAAGAGGCTTACATCCATCTAACGCTGCGCGTTTTTCTGAAATGTTTCGTGAATAGGGCTGCGATTGGCCAAACAATACACGTCCTCAAAGAGATGTCTGGCAGACAACTGATATATGCCTATTGGCCATGCAAGTCGTGAATTGAGTTTTGTATGAAAAAAGTTAGGCCTTGGCGTTACCTAAAGGCAGTCTGCTGATTAGGCCTAGGCCTAACGTTAGTGAGTCTTAAAGAAATGGTTGGGGAGGGGGAAAGGCCGAAGAAAAGGAAAGGGTTTTGAAATTGATTTTTATGTTAAGTCATGGGAAACCTCGTTTGCAGGCTTTCAACTTGACATTTTAAAAGTTCTGCTTAGGCATAATTTTATATATGCCTCAATGTTCGCTAGTTATGAAACCAAATAACGATGGGTGTAGTAAAGTAAGCGAAGTTTATATATACTTATGTTCCTCATAGGGGAGAGGTGACACGAGCGGAGGGTGTAAATGTGGATTGAACGGACAACGCTGCCATCCGGACTGCAGAAATTGTCATTGATGGTACTTTCTTTTTTCCCAGAACCCACCACCTCCGAAGAGAGAAAGACAAAATGATCATTGTCAGCAGTATTTTGGGCTGTTCTCTCCATTCTACATATTTACGCAGGGCCTCCTTCCCTACAAAAAGGAAGTGGTCGTTTACGTTTTTGTGCTGTCTGTGTCTAACGTTTCCCGTCGTTCATCAATGATATTTCCTTAAATGTTATCCCTATGTCCATGTTTTTTTTTTCCCATTTTGGCATGATGATACTAGACTTGGCCTATTCTTTATATTCATATCGGAACATATTTGTCGAAGTCTTGACTTGGGAGCTAGCTTATCCGAGGCTTCCACACATCCCTCTTCCCTTTTACCCTCCCCAATCCAGTCGTTAAAGCCTATTCAGAGCTTAATACGATGGTGATGATTCGTGATAAAAATGATACGGAAGTTTCAATGTTATTGCTCACAGTGTTCCGAACTTCCATACAAAGAAAATCCGCTGTTGGATGAAACAATCTGGGCAACTGGTTTATGAATACGACTGTATGTATGAGAAAGGTAACGTTTTATGCTAGATTTCTCTTTAACAAAAATACCACTTTTTCCAGCACGAGGTTTGAGTGTTGCTTCATTTCGAAGTTATTATGCACACCAGTTGCTTTTTTTGATATCATGTTCTTTCTTATCGTTGTACCGGTACGGTAGGTACGGTACCTGATACCGTTGGTATCAGGTACCGACAAAGTCTGAACAATGTGGTAAAATAGTCTTTTAAGCTGTTGCACCTCCAATCTCCATGGAAGTGGCCTTTTCAAGGCATTCTCAACTGGGTAGTTTAAATGTCTCCTGACTCCTTTTGTATGTTCTCTCACTGACAGAGAACTTCCTATAGCGCTTCCTAAAAATGAAATAACATTGAATAAAGCGCATGCGGGCTTCTGCAAAGGAAAGTTTTTATTCTTGCTTCGCCGCGTTTCAGTCTCTATTTTCCTGACAGACCTGGAAATAATATTCTTGCTCACCAGTTAACCTATGAGTTGCATTTGCGAGTTCAGAATGAGCAAGCACTTTAGGCAACAAACAATAAAATTCACTTTAAAAAACGAGATCCAGCAAACACGCTAGATGGTACATGCGACACAAAGAGGATGACATTTTCTTCCCCCCCCCTATTGATATTAGGATATAAATCTCTCCCACAGTCCGATTGAATCACCCATCGGGTGAGAGAAAACCAATTGTTCAGGAGTAGCGTAAGCCACTATCTTTTCCATTTTTTGAAGTTGTGAATCCAGCCTATTGCCTTACGAGATGGAGAGGGACGAACAAGATCTGAACGGCATGCAAAATGTTGACGGAATATTCTTCAGCACGGACTTGCCTCAAAATTTACTCTCATTTCCGATCGGAGAACCCATCCACCAATCATATCCCCAACCTGGACATCCTCTGGGGCAAGGACAGTCATATCCGTTTCCATACCATGGAGTGTATCACCAGCAAGAACATGCACTGCATGCCGACATACGCCCCCATTCCACATTACAAGAAGGATTCCACATTACTCATCCGCAAGAACAGCAGCTGCCTTCGACAGGATATTTACTCCATGATGTACCCTGGAACCACAACGTTCCTTTCGTGCAAAACCAGTCATATTACGAAATGCCACAAATACAAGACATCCCTCCCTCGATGCCACTTTTTCCTTATGGGTATCAGGGCCACCATATGGCACATCAAATGGGGCTAGACCCAGGACTCTATGCCAATCAACACGGAGGTGCAACTGGGTGAGCTCATCAAACTTGCCTGTAGGGAAGAATAACATCCGAGCTAATTTTCTAATGTAGCAACTTTGTAAAATTCTTATTCATTGCAGGGGCCAATCCATGGCGGAAAGAGCTGAAGCGTCTCCTTTTCCTGCAGGCTTTCCTCCTCGGGTACAACAATACTTGCTCTGGGATATTCCAGCTTCTTATATCTCTTCTCAATCTTCCTGTCTCTCTCTCTTTTCCGCCTCTCTTGATTGATAGGATGGGAAAGAGATGCCCCATTCTCACGTCAATCAAGAAATGTTGATGCAGTCTTTGCAGCAGATACTTCAATCGCACCCCAGTTCAGAAGTGCTGATGCAGATGTTGCAACAGATGGTAAATCGATCGATATTTTTCTCATTTCTGATATTTCGTTTCCTTTTTGATAGGCCCATAAACGAATGCATATCTTATAAACAAACCTTTTCTCATGCGACCAAGAGAAGAATAGGAAGAGAGAAAGATGAGCTTTTTTTAACCATCAGACAGATTTTTATTCATAGTGAAAGCTCGACCAACATTATGAATAACGAATATTTACTTTGGGAAGAGTATTCTTGATTCGCGGATAGAATGGCAGACTCCAGCATAGCTGAATCAGGGATGGTATGGCAGGTCTGCGCACTCCATTGTATTTACACTACCTTTTTTAATTCATAGCCATTGGAGGAGCCTGCAAATTGGCAGAAATGCAGGACATTTTGTCGTTTGCGTCATTCATACAACCAATAGACAAACTATAACTAGTTTCTGCGTTATAACTACTTTAAGATACTTTTAAAAGTGCCCGATCTCTCCATTAACAGAGCAAGTGTGGGGGCAACATATGAGACAAGTCCGGTCAAATTATGTAGCAAGTTTGCGACAGTGGGATGAGTCAACAACACCAGTGCAGTTGCTACTGCAGTAGAGTAACGTAAAGTGCACGTAAAGCAGTAACTGTCTAGTCATACGCTTGGGATTTTAAAATTTGCTCTTAGGAACTCCTGCTAGAAACCCTCGACGTCAGAGAAGCTCAGAGAGGTAAATAATTAAACATGTGAATACCAGGACACCGTGAATCGAACTGGACCAGTCACGTGATCCAGTTCCATATCCGTTTTACGTCCCACCAGTAATGTAATGTCTCAACGTGACGTTGGAACTAGGTCACGTGGTAACAAGGTTCTAAAAGGTATCGGGAAATCCTTTTGAGGTTTGCGAAATATGGTTAATTTAGGCTTGAACTTTATCTGCCGCATTTCCTTGTTTGTTTACTCCAATTTTCCCTAGCACCATCAAAGAAACTTCGACAGTGCAACGTATTTCTGATGTGACATTCCTTGTGCAGATGCCCCCTTCGAACGAGCAGGTTAATTCAGCTCAAGTCGAGGAACCGAAAGGGAATGTCGCAGGAGAGAATGAGTGCAGAAAGGCGAAAGGGATGCCCAAGAGCGAGTCTTCTTCCGAGGAAAATGAGGAAGAAAAGGAACAGAGACGAAAGGACGCCATTAGGGCTCGGAGAGAAGCAATGAGCAAGAAGGTGGACAAAAATTTGGAAAAGAGAGGTCAGAAGTTGTCAGGAGGAGATAAAGAGCGTCTTCAACAAGGTGTCCTTGATTTTGTCTCGGAGAGAGGAGACTTGACGGCAAACATTGACGATTTGGCCCGCAGACTAAAAGTCTCAGGAAATATCATTCGTACAATCATTGAGGAGGACAGTCGATTTCTCCTTAGGAAAAACATGGTATCATTGAATGTGAAGCTATCCACGTGCGAAAAATACTTGACTTCCGGGGAATGCGAGGAAACGACATGTCAATCCCTCCATATTTGTCCAAAATACTTGTACGACCTTTGCTCAGATGTCAGTTGCGAGGATGGCCATAGTATAGACACATATCACAACCAGAGTGTTCTTAGTCGACTCAATATGACGAGGGTCAAGTCCAATGTGCTGAGGAAATTCCTCCCTCCAGACACAGTAGCTCCTGATCTATGTGATGAATACAACCTCAACAAAATTTGCAGTCGTGAGGGAAAATGTCTCAAGATGCATATTTGTGCCCTTTACGTCACGGGAGCTTGCAAGATATGCCATTTGAATCACAACATCTTTGACCCACAGTGTCAGAAATTACTAAAGCAAGCGAATATCCAACTGAAGCGAGCGAAGAAGGAACTTAAAACCTTCTTGAGAAGGAAATGTACTGTGAGCCCAGAGGAAATCGGAAAGAGGAGGAAGGACATGGAAAGGGAACATGATCAAGGTAATGGAGGACAAATACGTACACTCAAACATGTAGGTGATATTGAAGAAAAACATGGTCCTGCACAAAACCCCCGCCTGAGGTGATTCGAATGTACAACAATGAATTCGTCTTAAGTTCAGAAGGAGTAATATGAATCCTCAGAGAGTAACTACACCGAACAACTAAATGTGAGAATAGGAAAAATTTACAGAAACACTGCTGATGTTTCAGGATACTTATTCGTGAAATAAGGGTCGGAAATATCAGGGATTCTCTTGGAAAATTAATTAAATTAAAAGATCTTGGTGTTAGGCAAGACCTAGGATAATGTGGAATATCTTGGGAAATGTGATGGTATCAGTGCAGACTCCCACCTCTCCCAGGCGTGTGACAAAATTGTTGGTATTACATCATTGCCTTACCCTTACGTTCCTCTCTAATTTTCCAGTAAAACAATACGAATAATAAATCCAATTCCGTGAATAAACTCCTTTCGAGTGCTAGAAAAGTTTTATAATAATGAGTCATTCAACATCATTAAATCTCCAATACTTTCATGACACTGTTGCGGGTCAGTGTGCCAATTTGTTATTGTTCATATTGTCAAGGCCCTCCTATATTGTTTTTCATGCCGTTAGTATAATAGAATATTATCGACAAACTTGCAGGAGGAGCTCAAACATAAAATACGATGCGACCGCGTCATATATGTGGAGAAAAAGGTTTAAGTCAAGCGCATCAACATGGTAAAAAAACGTACACCATGCATATTTTGATCATATGTATCAACCTGTCTCTTGCAGCATTACTTGAGTATTGGTCTGTTCACAGATTAAAATGTAAACGGCATGAATTATGGGAATTGTGCTGTATCTCCAATGGTGCCAGTGTCAATTTGATGACATTGGCCTAAAAGATATTGGAGAACCATGCTTTTTCAGGCAATGTCCTTAATAGTTTTGGGGCTTGATTATCTCAGGTTCCTTTCATCTTTCAGGCAAGGGTCAACATGGTCTTTCCAGTAAAATTCAGGAAGCTTCATGGAGACCTGCAGAATACTTAAAGAAGAAGGGAAAATGCATCCGCAAGGGCAAGCCTTCCTTATATGAAATCCATGTTGAGGATGTCATGAAGGATGCAGAGAATCGGACTCGCAAGTGTGTAGTACACTTTGACTCGGCTCATGGCGACAAGGAAGTCAAAGTCATCATTCTTCTTGGTGCCACAGGAGCAGGTGAATTTATTTTTGTCTACGATTGGGGCACTGGGAATCTAAGGACGTGCTTAATGTATTTTTACCCTGAACAGGTAAAAGCACTCTAGTAAACGCCTTCATCAACTACTTCTATGGCGTGGATTGGGAGGATACCTTTCGTTTGGTATTGATCCCAAACATCGAAAGAGGGAAGTCGAAGGGTGAAAGTCAGACATCCTGGATCACAGCCTACACATTCCCTTGGCAAAAGGGATGCCGTGCACCCTACAGCATCACCATCGTAGACACGCCTGGATTGGGAGACACTAAGGGATTAATAGCGGACAAACACATCACGGTTCAGTTTAGAAAATTCGTCACCGATAGACAGCCGGAAGGGCTGGATCATATCGATGGAATCGGATTCGTGCTCCAGGCATGCAACGCCAGATTGAACTCAACTGACAAATACATATATGACTCCATTCTGTCTGCCTTCTGGTCGGATGGCATCGACAACATTAATTTGATGATCACATTTGCTGACAGCAAGGACCCACCTGTTCTCGAGGCTGTCAAGGAGGGAAAAATTCCCTTCAATGATTTCTTTTGCTTCAACAACTCCGCTTTGTTTGCATTGAACGTTGAGAGGGAATCAGAGAATTATAGATTCGACAGCATGTTTTGGAGCCTTGGGACAAAAAGTTTATCGGAATTCTTTGTCAAGTTCAAGGAATCCAAACCCTTACGTCTGCAAACAAGAACAGCAGTTGCTAAGGAGAGACTAGCACTTGATTCCACAGCCAACAATCCCGCGATCAAGGATCGCAATGGTTAGTGTAAAAATTCGCGCATTGGGGCTACTGTGGGCTACAAGGTGCAGTGGGACAGTGAACTTTTTTTTAGCCTAAAGATGGATGAATATGCATATAAATTTATAGGGGCAAACAAACTCGCTAGTTTATTGATAAGTGGCATCTTTCAGGTTTTTCCAACTAAACTAGAATATAAAAAAAAGGAAGAAAAAAGTTTTGGCAGATTAAGAATAGCAACAGGTACCGAAATGAAATAGGATTTCAGAATCTTTCCTAGGAGATCTAGGAAATGAAGTCAATAGTTGTCAATATAGTCAATATAGTCAAAAAGTTCCGTAGAGAACTCACGTAGAGAAGGTGGGGGGCGATGAGGTTGAGGTTGGGTTGAGCTTGAAGAAACGTAAAACCTTTGAAAAATAGTTTTCATATCATTATACTTTTTACATTCACTTGCTCGAAGCACCTTTTTTTCCCCGAAAAGTGGTCCCATTTAAGCTCAGCCTCCCAAACCTTTATTTACGAAAAAATAGTTTTCTCATTGTAGTTTTTACTTCAACTTAATAGGAATATTCTCTCCTTAGGTTCCACTAATTACCTCTTCTAAATTGGAGGTTTTATGAGGAATTGCTTACTACGATTTACCCTACACTCTAGGTTCCATACTGTCGTATCAACTTTCCCATATTCATCAGTGACTCATGCGCATCTTGGATCTCTACATGACTGATTCGATTTTATACTCGTTCAGTGTCGAGGAAATATTTAATGTGCAATCAAGAAATGTTTTGCTCGACCAATTTCATTAAATTCATTGATTGTTATTTTCCCTCCATATATTACTTTGATCTGGAGAAAGTTGCTTTCTGCTGCAGACCAAAACATGAACAGCGCGATTAGTGCCGAAGTGGCACCCCTGAAAGGGGAAAGAACGGAAGTAAACACCAATGAAAATCCTGAGAATGCAATCCACCAGGCGATCGCCCGACGAGATCCAGGAATCACAGGAAATGCTAGTACATCTGCCGGATCAGCTGAAATTGGTGCGGCCAATGCTCCCAGAGATGATAAATCAAGTGATGGAGATTCATCCGATGATGATGAATCTGAAGTAAGTGAAATAATTGGAAAATACTTCCAGTTCGAATTTTCACTGAATTCATATACAAAGTGGTCACGCAATCCCCATATATTTAATTGAAAAACTCGACATTCTAAGAAAAATGAATAATTTCCACTTCACATAATCAATAATGGACTGGCTATACTGAATTAAAAATCAAATATTTCAATTTTTTTAACTTTAGTTCCACATGATCACCTTCCAAATATCTAAAGATACATAATTGCTATTGATCTTTGGGCTTCCCATAGCACATTGTTCAGCATGTTATAATGTTAACGGCAGCATAGATAGGATCTCTTAAATCGTCAACATTGAGAACCTTTGTGCTGTAAACCTTTTACTTAATGTATTCCCACGTAAAGATGGCCAAGGGGGTTAGGTCAGGGGATCTTGAGGCCATCATTCTGTTTGATCCTCGGTCAATCGCATCGCTTTTCATCTGCTTCAATTGCAGCCCTCTTAAATATGCTCACAATGATACGAATTCTTGCATCCGTAGGTAAAGGTGTATGGAATTTCCTGAAGAAAGTTCCCCAGATCTTGCCATAACAGTTTCTTCATAAACGTGAACTCACAACCTCAATTCTCACCATAAGAGTTCCTCCTGTACAAATATATGTAAGATTACACCTGAAATAAGCAATGAATTATTGCTGATCAATATTTTGATAAGAATTATGGGTTTTTCAGCAAAATAGATTGGGAATTTATGACCACCCTGTATATGACCAAAGAGTAGGTCATTATAGACCAATCAACTTGTATTCCATGTATCATCCATGTTGTGGTTGGCTGTGGTTTGTTTTAAAAGAAGTAAGCTTATTCCGCTTCTGGTATATCTAGATTGAGTTTTCTTGAGCCGAAGAAGTGTCTAGTCGAAGTGCGAAAGAGTTCACCAAATTTAGTGAAAATCAGGATTGAGGGTTATATGTCAGTCTTGACTTAATTGGGATACTTACAGGGTGGGCGAATAAAACATTTCAAGTTTTCCATTTCGCTGCTAAATGTAAACGTAGACTGGGCTCACAGAGCTTACGCATTTACTTTAGTTTGGCCGAACTACGATCTACCAGTTTTAGTAAATGTGAATACAGATTCTGAAGTTTTTCCAAAATTACGATTTCACGGCGAGAGGTGAATAGCCGCACTGCGACACCAGGCTTTCTCATCGCGTTTGTGGGCGCTTACGTGGCAGCCAATGTCGTTGAATCTCTAGCGTTACCGCCATCATTTTCTTTCTAGCCACTTTGCACTTCTTACTCAGTATGTTTATAATGTCTAACGAGCACGATTATGTGGTGGCCTATCCTTTTCGGGTGAAGAGATAGAAGTGCATCAATGTCCATGTTACGTGCAAAATAAATGTTATCAAAGTCTTGCATCGAAAGGAAAGGTATGGTGGCAGAAAGATCACGAAATAATATGCAAATCGTAAATCGCGAGCAAGCTGCTGTAATGTTTGTGAGAAAGTGGTATTATAAGTAGTAAACATGGCGGTCGAGGAGGGCGATTTACAAAAAATCCAGTAAATGTGTTGCACGTTTAAGACCTGATCTCCAGGGAAGAAGACGATTTTGGAAGTAATCTCAGCGCTAGGGAAATATCCCGACAAACGGGAATTTCTCGTAGCTCTCTGTCATATGCCATGAACCAGATCATAACCAGGTCTTTATGACCTCCATGTTAAGAACAGGATAGATGCTGCACCTTGTGCGCAGGAGCAGTCACCGAGCGTCAAGGCGAATAATCGAGCGCTGCAACTTGCTCCTTCGACACTTCCGCACAAAAGCATCCATAGGAATCCATGACTTGAAAGAATTGCTATCACCATTAATAAATCAACCAATAACCAATAAAGCCGGCTGCGATATGGATAGATCAGGAGCTCCTACTTCACCCATGGAGGATTTGGATGGCAGTTTTGTGGTACCTCGGATATGACAGGTTTCAGAGATTCCAAGTATCCACCGTATCATTGGGTGATGTATGTGATATTGGATAGCACTGGCGAAGAAAACACAGCATGATTTCATCATACACACTAAACAATAATATGGAGGTATATACACTAGATTGATATATTATTTTACCTTATTCACACAGTACATTATTTGGTTTTAGTTATTTTAACGTATTTCTAGAATATTCTCTACTTTAAAAGCAGGTATTTTATGCTCAACTTTTTCTAAATATTGAATCAAAGGGTTGAGTTACTCGTCCATACAAATCCTGCTGTAATATCTTTCCCGAGAATGTGGTTAGCATATGCTTGGAAAAAAATTATCATTTTTATTATTGGATTATAGTGATTCGATTTAGTAAGTTTAGGCACATACAATATCGAAATCTACGAACGTATATAACGTTTTTTGCCTCTAATGGATCAGGGTTACTTCGGATCAATGTGTGGCCACTGAGAGTTTTTCATTACTTGAGGTGCTTTATCAAATGGTACCAGTTTCACCAGTTTCATCGTGGGACGCGAATAAGCAGAATGGTCATCCTCCTTTTACAGCCGAAAGAAAAACAGTGGAGCTTTTCCAGGCAACCCGGTATGTGTCACCTTTACTAAATAGAGAGGAAAAGAGGCAGCAGGAAAATGAGCTTGTGAATCTTGGGGACATTTTACAGTTAGCTGAGGAAGGCAGGAGGTAGGCGTGCAATGAAAAATTGCAAGCAACTATAGTAAAATGCGAACGTCTTCCAGATTTCGTGTACTTCAATAATATCCCGGCGAAATGCAAGGATATGTTGTGTTCTTTCAGCGAAGTATAATAGGATATTCCAGATTTTCAAAAAATGCGAGTTATCTTTGCAGTGACTGATATCATTTTCTTGTTCTTCCAGCTTATTGGTTTCAGCTGGAATTGTTAAGGTTATTGTTTATAGGTGGGAGAAAATATCTTCACGAAACTATTGCTTCTTTCAGCCATCCATAACATACAGGTAAGGTCTGATTTTCTCTCCTATTTCCTTGAAAATACAGAATAAATTACTTGTGTTTGATAGTCAGCCCAGGAAGTACTTGACCGAAATCGGTTTGCTGCCCTTCGAGAGGGTCGGCATACTGGGCGGAAAACTTGTCGCAGTGACTACGTTTTTATTGGATGTTCAGTCACATATTTAAGTCAAACTTATATTCAAAGAAATTCAGGTCTTTAAACTGAATGATGATATTACATGATTAGATTACATTGTTTAGGTTCAAATGGACAACCTCATATTTTCCCCGCTGCATTACGTCTTTGTGTCTTCCATTGCGCCAATGCAATACTTGCTGCATTGGTAAGGCAGGGGAAGAAGTTGCAATAGCTAAACAGAATTTCCTGGCAGGCTTTAGCCCAACTTTTGCTCAGCCATATGCCCTTTGCAGAGAATGATGTCCCGTCGGGCAGCCATTGTACAAATAACTTATGTTACAAACTTTGAGCATGCCGTATATAACTGCCGGCATGTATTCATCTAATGGATTATTGATTCCCAATATAACGGTGCCCCAAGTGAATTTTCATTCACATTGGTGGGCCTCCACTTTTGGCACAATAGTGTACTGATAACATACATTTGACTTAGCTTAATTTATCCTGAGCTGTTCAGGAAGATTTTACTATTGCAACATGAGTAAACGATTTATTGTCAATTCCATCACATTTCACTTCATTAAGTTCCAACATTAGATCCTAAACATCATACCTATGGGTTTGAATTCCATAGTATCAACATAATGACGATCGATTTGTCGAAATTGCATTACAGTGAGGTCTTCATTTCTTCATTCTACGTTTCATATACCCTTATGCGTGGTTTTCATGTTACGTTTAGTATTTTATGCTGTTTTAAATATGAAAACCCCAAAATAAATATTTAAATGCAACCGAGTGATGAGGCGGTTTTCTGGTAAATCTTTTGCTACTTCATCAATGAGAAGAGCAGGGACACATCCATTGCAGATCCAATGGAACATTTTTTTTCATTCCGTCGCGGTTTGATTGGAGGTCTTGGCGACGGCATGACAGGCATCTTACGGAATATTTATGTGTTAGCTTCTGCCCGGTCATTAGTGGAGTAATTTGCTTTGGAGAAACATGTTCTGCATAGGCATTCATACTAAACCGTAATATTGTGGTCTCTCAGCGAGGAACGATACAGATATATGCCTTTCTTCAGTTATTGAAATTAATAACATCAATGGAATTGAAACCTCATTTAGCAAATTCTTTTTATTGCCTTACGCTAGGAAAGACAGTTTTTGGAAGCAGCTCTTCAGAGCATCGAGCCGCAATTGATGGCCGGTGAGATGCACTTGATCAATGTTTCTCCTTTTGGGAAAAAAAAAACCTAAGTCTTAAAATAGGTCATGTGGAACTTATGGTGGCCTGTTTCAATGTAGGACTGGGAAAACTCGAGGAACTGAGGCAGGAACATGCTGTATTGAAAAAATATGAAGTGGAGTTAAATGCAAGTGAGAACGTCATGTATACAGTGAAAGTCCAGAAGCAAAAACAAGTAGACAAGGATCCTGGTGAGTACGTGACGAAGTGCCTTAGATGCAACTTAACCTGTCACGATCCTTGCACGCTGCCACAAGATAAAATGAGGGATTCGTGCAGTTCAATGGTCATCGATATGGACACAGGTGCTGTGACACACTGTGCAATATGTCCAAGCAAATGTCCTCCTAATCAGCATGTCAATAATCAGTATCGCATGGAATTGTATGAGGAAACAGAGACGAGATTGATTTCAGATTTTAAAGAGAAATACGAAATGGAAGCTGGAAAGAAGCTGAATGTTGAAGGGATCACGAAAGCCTTGATCAAGGAATTTAACCAAGAGAGGGCAAACATCATGGAACTGATCAAACGGGCATATGAATGCCTGTGCAAACTGGATCGAATGTCTACCAGTTCTAAAAAAATGGGTATCTTAGACTACCTAAATCTATTGATATCTACCGAGAAAAAAGAAGCTCGGCCTGGTCATTCTCAGAGGATCAAGTTCCTCCAAGACACACAAGCCAAGGCCCAATTGGCTGAAACGCTAAAAGGAGACTTTGATCTATTAAAGGAGTACACAAAGGAGTTCGAGATAGAGGGTTTCAGCATCTCGCTATTTGATCCAGATTCTGACGAAGATGACACTGAAAGTGACTCTACCTCTCTGAGCAGTACGGCTGATGAAGACGAGCATTCTCCGAGGCCATTGAGTTTCATTCGTAGGATGAAATTTGCTTTCAGAACGACCGCACGCAAGTAAGTCCACCCAATCAAAAATGAAAGTCTCAAATATAATTGTCGTGACAAAGTATTTTACAGGGTGATTCGTTAAATATTTTCTTATTCATTTTACATGTCCCGCGGAAATTTCTGGAACTATAAAACACATGTGTTCTCCAAGATTGCATGCAGATTTGCAGACATCAACATTCAAGTAATTGAGCTCCAACAGACAAGAGCCCTAATCACGGAACGCACGATTATGAATGCCATGCGAGCGCAGGTGTCTAGTATATTTCTATCAATGTCTTACACAGCGGCTTTCCATTATTTTTTTTTTTGCTTTAGAGTGCCGGCTGAAAGGTTCTACCTGACAGTTTACACATCAGAATGTATTTAGCTGATTCGAGCCAAGAGAAGGATATAATATAATTCCAACAATCTGTCCTGGTATCTTTTCCAAAACTCACAACGTCCGGAAATGTCATCTCATTGGTCAACTACACGTGACTAAAATGTCAGCTAGGGTCTGCCGCACTTCAAAAGATATGTGCAGGATTCTGAAACGCAATCTGAAAATGAAGTTTCAAGTATACAGTACGTATTATTGTTTGCCGTGGTGTTACAGAACTTGCATTACGGAAATGGAATCCCGAATTATTCTTGAGGACACCATATATTTGAACTTGAAACTTGGATTCATGCCACTCCTAATTCACCTTTTTCATTGAACCAGCTTAATGCACTGTTCAACTTCAGTGATTAAGACTTGCAGGACTTATGTGCCAATAAGCTGAATTGTATTACGTGGGGCACTCCAAAAGTTTCGAGCAACATTTATTCCATTATTTCAGACGGTCAATTATGTTTTAGAGTTTTCCAAACTGTACATAATTGTGGTTAACGCATATGTACCTGCAAATGAACCACTTAAGGATGAATGCCAAGAAAGCGTTTTTGCTGGATGTCAGCAAATTATCTTTGATGGCTCCTTCCAACATTTTAACGCCCTCATAATACCGTCCCCTGAGGGTTTTTTTTATATAATTAATAAGAGTTCGATGTTACTGGGAGCCAGGTTAGAGGACTAGGAGGGATTAAGGGAGCAGGTGGAAACCATTTTCCTGTAAGCAACCCATTGCGCCGCATGAGTGCGAATAAGTATTGTGTTGGAGTAGCGTTCACTGCAAGAGCGGCGTATTACGCCGCGCGTATATTAAGACGTAGAATACTTGGTTACTTGAAATCCTTTATTTAATCATTTATTTATTTATTTTAGGTAGGAAGCAATGAAGCTCAGATGAAGAGAATGTTGGTTCCGGAAAAAAAAGAAGTATGTGATACATTCCCCTTGCTGTGATTTCCCATTGGTCCGAATATACACATCTATGCATTTAATATATTGGGAGGCCGCATTGGCAATATTTGAAATAAACAGAGACTTGCACTCTTGTGAATGATGATTTGTGATTATTGAACTCTTCGGTATCATTTGACAATCTGAGAGGGTAATCGACTTTGATTCCTGAGGTAGCAGACTCTTGGTGAATCAGCGTTGATTAACGTTCATTTCATATTGAATTTCCATTTTCTTCAACCTTGAAATAACGTTGACTTAACAATGGTTCAACATTGATATAAGGTCTCAACAGGCTGTTTGTTCGTGCGCATACGCCATTTCATAGCTAAAGTACTTTGTGAATATCATCTCGACACGACTTCTGTCCTCTGAAGTAGTTCTTAATGATGCAATCATAACATGGACTCAGTGCCTAGATGAGAGAGGCATACATGTCCCGCAGAAGCAAGAGGACACTGGAGTGATTGCATTGCAGTTAAAGAATATGAGGCTAATAAGTTCATTCACTTCCCATATCCTTCCATGGCTGCAGGATCAGGATTGAAATCATCTTTCGAGTCAGAGCGACGGGGTCTCAAGGAGTAACAAGACCATGCTAACCCTGTAATGCATGCCGTAGCAAATATGCTACATAAAAAATGAGCATTTTTAGAATCCGTAGGTAGCGAACTCCTGAGGAAAGACGGTTCGTAGCAGATGTGCAACAGTCCGGTCCTTATACCTAGCAACCATGTGGTCGCTAGGTGCCGTACACTCCTGGTGGCAAGAACATTAGAATCACCAGGCTTAGTCGGGTGACAGGTTTTCGTTTTTGGTGGAATCATCAACTTGACGCTAATCTAGCGTCTAGGCTCATTGGTATTTCTACATTTTCTTTTGTATTGACGAATGTTGACGGACAGACTGAGCTCTCTGGCGTCCATGCTGAAAGCATGGTTAGGAAGCTGAAAATGCTGTTTGTAGTAAATGAGCAACAATAACATCTTCGGGCCTACTGCTGACGAATTTGACTTTTTACAAATATTTTCCACTTGACCAGAGTTCTAGGACGTAAGTGAAATCTATCATATTTTTTTCCTGAAACCTATCAGAAAAAGGAAAATAAAGCATTAAAGGGTCAACTTTCCTGTCTCCATTACCCTGCTTAGAATTACACTGTTTTGTTGGAATGGATTGCCTCTTTCGTCGAATATAAGCAGGAAGTCAAACACCTCCCCTGGCGTCGTTCGGGGAGAAAAAGTCATGTACTGTTCCAGAGGTACTCGGGATGAGTGCCGATTCCATATATGAGATAGCTCGCCGTGTTGCCGGCCGTTTGTCGCCAATCAGGGCCGGAGAATCGCTTTTCTTCGAATGTCTCGCCAGGTGTCTCCCGACATCTGTAGATGTAACTTCGACCAGAAAATGTCATCGCAATATTGGTATTTTCAACATCGAGTCTATGTTAATTCCAAATTGATATGTCCATTTAGTTAATCTTCAGGAAAATAAAATACATTCATGGGAAAATCACCATGTGAGATGACCGTACTTCATTAGCACGGTCCTAAATCTACTTATGCATACATACAGTAAGTATGCATCTGCGTTAGAAGACAAATGGAACGTGTGGGGCGCCGTAAGATTGCTGCTTCAACCTCGGTTATGTTTGCTGGCGATCGGACACTCTTTGGCCTCCCAGGAGGTCGCACATCAGCAAGAGAACCTCCTGCACAGAAGTTAGCAACATAATATCGCACAGAATTTATTGATGTAGCAAAGCGGACATTGAAGTGGTTCCTAGATGCACGTTCTAACACAACTGACATGCTTTCAAAGTACAGTTCCGTTATTTTGGTGCGATGAGGGGTACTCCATCCGTCCACCTTAATGTATTACCAGAACAACATGAATCAACAAGCATGAACTACATGAATCAGACTACATATCTTCGAAATTACAGTTCCCTATCTCCATCCGTTACGCCGCAGTACCACCTTAAATATGGGTTTCTGGGCCACTCAGTACGTCACCAGTTACGGAGGCAACTGGTTCTCCATGCCTCTCGGGGTGTTTACCAAGGCTGGAATCAGTCCTGATAGTGGCGGTCAATGTTTTCTTGTATTCCACAAGGTTACAGATGTACAGAGTGGGTTCCGGTAAGAAATCCACACATCAAGTTGCTACATCTTCAAGTGATTCATGGACGTACTTCGGACATTGGAAAACATCATCAGTCGAAAAATATCAGGCGAGGACATATTCAATATCTTTTTATCTTACCTCTGGCATCCTTAGAAAGTATTTGGATATTAACGTTTTCATCTTTCCAGCCTGGTCCTGTCCCAGAGAGGAAACATAAAGCATCTATTAACATAAACCTGAAGTCATACACAGAGTTGCGCCAAATCTCATATTGAGTCCTGATTCATTAAAACCTAGCACCAAAGAAAGAATTGCAATGATAAGCTTTCACTCTGTACGAGTGACACCATTCCTTCCCTTTTATTCATTTTGTTTTAGCAACATTTTAAGGCATCAGGAACCTCAAGGAATGCCATCCTTAGAGATTATAGGTGAGAAGTCAATGCGTCAGAATTTTCTTTTCAAGAAGATACTACGGACTTAATGGGGTGCATCATGTAGTAGTCTCGAAGCCAACATATTTTGCTAAGTTAGTAGTTAAATGAATACACAAAGCAAGTCAAATAGGCAGCGACTAACTTCATCGAACATCCCAGTATTCACCAGGAGATGAGCAAGTGCACAGATGAACTTCTCATTCTCTCGACCACAGTTGTCCATCTGCAGGAAAATGTTATTTTTCAAGTCCATCTTCACATGCAGAGACGGGAAGATGACTTCCACACGAATTTATATTCCGATATATACAAAGGCAACCTCTCGAACACCCTTGTCTCTGTATATCATGACTTTTATGCAGCAAAAGCACGCAAAATCAATTTGCACGATAATTGCTGCCATGTAATGTGTCATACTCAAATATTAGGGCATCAGACCTGCCAGAATTACATGTGGCAGTTAATGCATTAAGTGGAGGCATTTCACGATTATACAATCTATGGCCCATCTTTGCAAATAAATAAACCACGGAATGAAGTTGGGTTCTAGACAACTTCATTCTGGGACCTTGGTCTTTGCTTGGTTCATACTATCAATCAGCATTGTCAGGCAATGTAGGCTCTTTGCTATTCTGTAGTCACTTCACCCATTGCAGCTGTGTTTTCAAGCAATGCACTTTTGATACGGCACTGTGGGGGCTATTTACAAATGACTGATGAATGAAACTCAGTTCGCATTTTAACTACTTCTCAGTGAGTATTATAAAACTAGACAACACCCACTTCTCTTCGAGA
Source organism: Darwinula stevensoni (assembly GCA_905338385.1). Classification (NCBI taxonomy): domain Eukaryota; kingdom Metazoa; phylum Arthropoda; class Ostracoda; order Podocopida; family Darwinulidae; genus Darwinula; species Darwinula stevensoni. The sequence goes on from CAJPEV010000247.1 coordinate 19,315, forward strand.
TCCGCTTCGTGAGTAAACAACTTTCAACTGAATTATTAACTCAAGGTTAATGTTTATTCGTAATAAGAGAAAATGCAATTAGTAAACGAATACTCGAATTTCAAAGTGCCTCGCTTTGGATCAGTAATAGGAGACCTCTTACCTCACCAGGGAAACCTCAACTGGGTAAATTCAATTGCCAATCGAGTTCCGCCTCGTAGCATTCAAGTGAGACACCTAGTTGAAATTTAGAACACCCGGGCATTCGATAAGGGATGGATTTGAACCATGCACGGGATTCGGATCAACTCAAACCAAACGGATCGGGCAGACAGCTGGGTCCGCAAACAAGTTTCTTGTTTTTTGCAAGCGAATACGCTTTCAAAGGGTCTTTTCCTCCACCCGCTACAGCTGCTGGCGGATCGTTGCGACCAATGAGAGCACTGAACAGGCTAGCACGAATGTGACGTCATGGGATAGCTGGAAGCGTCAGCAAAGCCGCCTAGAAGAACAAACCCAGAGACTCCGATTTCTGATTCTTAGAGGTTTAAGCAAGCTGCGAGTTGGCCCGATCGGCCCGACACGACCCCCCGGTGAGGTCGGATAGGATCACGATTCGAATCGGACCAATCAAGTTGAAAAAGTAGACCCCAGCAGGCCTCCGGTGGACAGACTGACTGACTAAGGACGTCGGCTATAATAATATAAATTGATCTTAAGTCACCCCGTTTGGGATGACTTCCGAAGGGGTCTCACCGCAGAATGTTGCAAGGGATATATCGCACGAAAATACTGTATGAATAGGTTACAGTGATACATGTTTCAGCTGAGAGAGTTGAGGTAACAGTGTTCATATTAATGTATTCATATAATGGTTTCATTTTACGGGGACATTCAAGAGCAGGGATGTTCGGCGCCCCGCCCGGACCACTGCGTCTGCTGGCTGTGCTATCACCTCCAGGCTTGCGCACTGCGCACTCTTCTCGAGTCAGGTTTTTTTACGCCCTTTTGAAGCAGTCTTCGTTGTTCTGATGAGGCCCTATATCGCGCTGGCACGGCTAATAGACCTCCATTATTTCTCCTCCAGGTCGGTCAAAGGCCAAAGGGTTGAGAAAGTCAACCTGTGTGGGGATATGACGAGTCAGTTGGGTTAGGAAAGGGTTGCAGCCTTCGGCCACGATTATTTACTAATCCAATGGATCCATCATAACCCAAATTAGGCTGATTTTCTCGCTCGTTCGACCAAACATAGAAGGAATACGGCTCGCCTCATCTGCTTCTTCCTGTTTACTCTGAGGTTAGTTAGGGTATACAGCAAATCTCAAAATCAATGAGCAAAAATTCATGAGGGCCGAGCTTTTAGGAGAATTTATTTCATCGATCGTGGAGTTAAAATCAATTCGCAAGGCTATAGCAGTGACCTGCTTGTAATGTTCCCAGAAATTGAAGACAAAATGTCCGACTGCACCTTCAGACAAGATGGAGCTCCTGCTCACACAGCAAAAGCTACCATTTACTTTCTTCGTGAAAAAGTGTACCGTGGACTGAGAATTCGTACGATTCCGCTGTTGAAGGAATGAATTTTTGCCGCGTGGGAAGTTCACCAAACCTCAATTGCGAAAACTATTGGTAAATGGCGAGGACGATTGCAGGCTGTTTTACGGCAAAGTGGTGGTCATATTGACCTATTTGTGGCTAGATAAACTTGGAAGTGAATTTTTGTCATGCAGGACAACTCGTACTGTCACAAAATAAAAGAGAAATAAAGTAGCATTTGTAGAAATTCAGTTGTGCAACATTTTTTCAGGGGAAATTTTTTCAAACGTTAATTACGGCAGTAATAATTAACCGTTTGGCAAAAGCCACCATATCATTATAAGGAAAATTGAATGTACTTTATTGTGGTATTTTTTCATCACTGTTGCGTTATTAGTTTAGGAGAGATGAATTTTTGAAAACAGGTATCTTTTTTTTGCCCACCCTGTATATAGGTACTCTGCAAATGATTTTCGCTCACGGAGACAAAATTTTGAACAACAGGAGCGAACTTTAAGCATGACCCTTGCATATTGGGATCAAGCAAAAACTTTCCAAGACAAACGCATCAAAGGTACAACCTTGGTACTACATGTTTCTCGTATTCTTTTACTGTCTGACTTCCTCGATGTGCCCCGTCTGTCCTCAAGGGTCTATTACAGAGTGAACACATGAATGCATTATAAAATGCGAAAACCAATTTACAATTGTTCTCTCTTTCCCCCCCCCCCCTTCTCTATGAGACTAGCTAACGTTAGGCCTAGGCCTAACCGACAAACTGCACTCAGGTCACCCAAAAGCCTACCTTTATTCTCTAACAATTATTCAATTCTCGACTTATGGGGCAAATTAGGCCCTTAATGATGAATCCATGAACTTCGAGACATGTCGCTGAGGATGCGTAACGTTAGGCGAATCACAGGCCTATTCATAGTTTCACAAACCATTTGAGAGAGGACGCAGAACATCAGACCTATCTGGAATTTTTTGAACCGTCTCGAATGAGTCTGAGGAGGAAATGCCTCCTTGAAGCATGAAATTCATGGCGAGCGCCATCTTGTTAATTCAGGGATGTCCGGGTAAGATATTTTCATATCCCACCACATCGATCAATCACTGCTAACCATCGTTTCGTTCTCAGCTCACCTCATGAACACAGCACGAAAACGTCTCATGATACAAAAACAGAAGATCCAGACGCTAATACAAGGGTTGAAGTATTCTTGAATCTGGCATAATTTCGGAACGATATCCGGCAGTTCGAGGGGGAAGGGAAAAGGAGCTACCGTTCTAAGCCTGAAGGAACGACAGCTAATTTTATTATTATAGGAAAATATCACGAGTTGGAGCATACGCTAGTTGCTGATTTTGACTTAACGGAAGAAATACATCATCAAATGGATGTGTACGGGTCGAAGAGAAATATTCAAAAATAGACCACACCAGATGCTTCCAGGGAGTAAGAACCATTATCGATAATGTGAACCATCGTTGCACGAAAGGAAACAAACTCTGTTGCGCTGTTGTACTTTCCGTTGAACTCGCGAAAATTGCAAGCGTTTTCATCTTCCCCACAACAGCGTTTTCAACTCTGGTGGAAACTTCAATGGGTTCGAATGGAAAATCGTAACATGATCAAGACAACAACCTTGCCAAAGTTTACCTTTTTCCGCTTTGAAATGAAATGCCAGGCAATAACCAACAGGACGTTCCATTTCAAATTCATGGGGTCGCGATCATGTAAAACGGTTGGACTGACGTTGAGCGTCCTAGCCAACGCAACTCAAATGTGGTTAAAGGTTCGACGTGTACACGCGCTGCTCTCCGCGCAGCGTGAGCGGGCTTATATTGCGCTACAATTAATGCAGATCACGAAACGCGCCCAATCTAGACACGGAGAGGAAAAGCCTCGTAGGGTTATCGGCTACCAAGCCGACGATCTTGGAAAGCATAACCCTAGAGGCTCATGGGCTACCTGGCCTATCTCTTCGAAGGGCAAAAGCTTTATGGACCAGAGACAACACCTACCATTAAATTCCTTAGCGCATTCTAATATATTCGTAGTGCGGATGGATGGATGCTTGGGCCTCTGTATATCCGCCAGCTATGTGCGCATGCGCGGCGCCTACTCCTTCCTAGCACCGGGGATCGTTCTCGCTCTCTCAAGCCCGCAGTTTCTCTCTGGCAATAGTAGCTGTCGAATCCATCCTCAAGAAGGGGAGAGAGGCATAATACGTCTCGCGCTCTCGCCCCCCCCCCTCTCATTTAAGGTAGCACGGTCGAGGTTCATGAAAATTATCGTTTCCTCAAAATTTGGTTCAGGCTATAGTATTATCATGCCCAATTGATGTGCGATAGAAAAATTAGAGGAAAGTTCTCTATTTTTTCTGGTTAAGTTGTGATTATCAAGAAAAACGTCTCCATAGCCAAGACTCAGGCCCTTGGACACATCCATCTGTTTCGAATATTTTCACAAAAGTACGTCGAAAATGTTGAACTGATAGACTCTATTTATGACTCACATTACCAGTGCAACTAGTGAAATGCCGGCATGGCAAAACAAGAAACACAAATGAATTTTTGAATGCGTTTACTAAGGAGCGGTGTAATAAATATCTGGCACAAAACGATCTACTCGGCTGTCAGTCACTTCAATGACAAAACAACAACGTTGCTGTTTTGAGACTATTTGAGCAACTGGAAGTGCCGTATGGCAGACTTACAAGGGAATGTGTCAAATATTCCGATATTAGCCGTTTGTACCACTCAGCTAAATAGTCGTCGGAGCTTTGAGTTTTGCGAGTCATAATAAAAGATTTTCCCGACAAATGTGAGTATTCTCAGGGTAATTTGTACGAGCCAGGTGCTCATTAGACATCGGAATCTATGAGTAGATTGAGGCTCATTTTCCTTCGGGTTTTCTCCATAAACGAGTTTCATCACGAAGAGTACTCTTCGAGAAGCCATAACTTCGTTGATTTTGTAACTTCATGAGTATTTTTTGTTGCTTTAGATACTTCAAATGCCTCCTCAGGGAATGATCGTGGCATTTTTGAACTGGTTCCCAAATGCACTGATTTCTTTGCTATTTTGCGTACATACTTAAGAGGAAAATGCTGGAAAAGTTGCCCAATCGGCTGATAATTCTCTGCATCTATTCCATGAAAATCTGAAGCCATCAGTGCTTGAATATATATTTCATCAATGCATTGCGTGAGTTTCGTGAGTTTAGAATCATTAATACGTGAGAAATGCTGGCACAACAATGGCTTAGAATTGGAGTCAGCGTCAACCATATTGGTACCTAATTAGGATAATTCATACTAATTATATCATCGAAACGGAAGAAGAAACGTTTCCTGCTTTTTCCACTGATGCATTTCTTTCTCTCTGATCTTCATTTGGGTTCAAAGTAGCTCTAAAGGGATATTACGACCTTAAGGGGGTGTTTACACCTCAGGGCGCACCCTCCTTCGGGGACATGTATTGAATAACACGTCCCTGCTCATAATACTTGTTGTCCCCTTTCGGGATGAGATCTCCGCCCTACATTTATCGGGATCTCGGCCGCTTTATCAATCAGAACCTCTTTCTCGTATTGATCGGCGCCCTCACAAAGAGAGTGATTCCCGAGGGTGAAAGCGGAGGGATTCCATCTGGACGGGATAAAACAGCTTATCTGGGGATATGAACGGCACCGTCGGCCGCGTTGTAATCATCCTATTTCTCTAGCGTATATTTCACTCATGGGCCTTTCATGAATGTGGTGGAGATTAATTAACGGACAATACGCATAAGGTCACGATCAATAAGAGATAATAGCAGATTCGCTCAGAGGTTCCCTGAGGCCCGGGGAAAAACAAAACCAGAGGACCCTTAAATGCCTCCTTTGGAGCCCCTTGATGGCCGAGGCCCGAGGCAGATTGTCCCGAATGCCCTCCACCCTTTCTGGGCGGTCTGATTCTGAATGGGAGTGCCGCTCAACAACAGTCCATATCCTATGCGTGAAAACTTTCGCGGGTGAGGTGAGGGAGGGGGGTGATGGACAAGACAAACAATGTATGAATGGCTGCTGCGTAGAGCGTTGATAGGGTCGCTTTCTTGACTTGTGAATACCGAAATTGCGACACGCTTAGCCAAGGCCGACCCCGAGTTCGTGGATGACCTCCATGGATTGGGGTCTCCGTCTCCCTCTCGAACTCGCAATTTTTCAATCCTTCGCGACTGTTGGGTCCGCCCTCAAGAACGGGAAAGAGCGACTGCAGCATAGAGCGTTAAATGAGCCGCTGAACTTGTGAATTCCCCACAATGTTACACGCTTAGCTTAGGCTAGGGGCTTCAAACTTGGTTCGCTTGGCGCCGAATGTAGCCCTTCAGGGATGTTCGGCTCCAAATTAGCAAATCTTGCACCAAAGTTTTAATTGCGAACATGTTTTAAATTGATACCCTTTTTCCAAACCAATTGCTTAGCAGGCCGGCTTTTTGATACCTCTGGCCAAGGCCGACCCGAAGTTCGTGGAAGTCTTCTACAGGTTGGCTAGCCAGTAAAGAATCATTCTGTATAGTCCTGGACTCTCATTAAAATGTCCAGATAGTTATTCACCCAATGAAATTATTGGTACCATGAATTCCCTTTCACGTAGGCATTTGGGCATCCCTAGTTTTCTGTTAAAATCTAGGGAAAAACTACTCTTAGCCTAGATTTTAACAGAAATGAGATAAATTTGAGTAGTAGAGTCCTTTTGTGACAGTGTTACATCTGATGCTCAAAGCTGCTCGAACCTAATTTCAATTGTAAGAAGGTTGAACATCTACTGAAGTTACAACTATTGTGTAGTTTATTCAGCCGACGTTACATGCATGGCTACGGGGTCCTGAACGAGTACGCCCTTCCCAACGAGTACGAGTCCTTGAATGAGTACGCATCCTAGAGTGATTGGAAAACCAAGAGAGAAAATACTCTGCAAACGTTTAGCTCTTTCCCCACTTTCAATTGCGTTCAAGTAGGCCATTAATGACAGTATGCTTAGTCATCGATGATGAAAAATCAGAGATAAGGCATGAGGACATGAACGCTCTAAAGGAAACAGATTCAAGAAAGCAGTGTGGACATAAGAAACCTTTCCTCGCAGTGGCTCATCTGCAGCATGGATATACTGCTGCCTATAATTTAAAAAAAATTTTTAATTGGATATTGCAGAGTGGAAAAAAGGGCAGAATAAGACTTAAAACAGCGATATGATAGATCCCTTCTTTCTCATCATAAAAAATGAGGTAAGGCTCTGCGGCTGCTTCCAATGCATTATTCGGCACCTAACTGAAAAATGATGCAATACCAGTTCGTGAAAGATGAAGTCAATGCCTTCATTTTCTTGGACATAAATATATTCTGTGACGCACAACTTGGACACAACGTACGTGTTCCATTCAGACTCATCTGTAGAATGGGAGTGTTTAACACTTCATCATACGTAACGGCTAACATACCCACATATGCTCTTCAGAGAAATTTGTAGTTCCTATAAGTTTCCAAAGGGATGTGTTTCTTTAGGAAGACGAGAATCATTCGTTATTGTCAAGGAAGACTTGCCACGTCGATCACATTGTACATAAAGGCATAGGACAAGATAATCATGGGAACTGATTTGACGTGGTAGATCAGGATTGGAATCTTAGTCTAAGAAAGGAGCATGAGAATAGATATAATGCTGTCTTGCGCATGCTGTCCATGTTTCACTTTAAAATTCCACGAGATATTCCGGGTAGACGTCTTGGTCGTGATATTTGATGATCATGCTTGGCCCATGAGTGGAGTCAAAACCAGGTGGAGGTTTTGTCATTGTGGCATTGCCTTGAGTGGCTAAACCTACCAGAACTTTTGCCACGAATATACCCGCTCCTTGTCTTGCGTAACCAACAGATGTTTGAGCAGCAGTTCCGAAGTAAGTGCCTTGGCCATATGACGATCCGTGAGCGGTCCCATGAAACCTCCAATCGAAATTCTGCTCGCAGATCGAGGGTATGTTGTTCGCAGCGGTTCCATGAAAAAGATTCATTTCGTTTACTTTTCCTAAATCGTTTTTGTACTTCTTAAGGTACACTAGCTTTTTGTTCTGGTACATCTCCCATAGATATGGGTTTTGGATCCTAGTTACTTTCTGGACATTTAGACCTCCCATGAGTTGTTTGACGCGTTGAAATTCGTCGGACCCAGCCACCAGAGGAACCAATTTTACGGTCTCCGTATCCTTCATGGGATCCCAATGGGGTGGGATATGCTTGTATACGCCAGGGGTTGCAGGAGTGAAAGGCGGAGGTGCAGGTCTGCGACGTATTTCTCTCTCGATCTGGATTCCTTTCTGTTACAAACAGGCAAGCGCCTTTGTTCTAAAAATTCCTGGAGATCACAATAACACTTTAAATCATTCGATATCGGAAAACTCACAACAGTGCTCTTTTCTAACATCCTCTGGAAGTCGAACTCATAGTGATCCCCTCCGACATCCGAAGTCATGTTTTTCTTTCCCTCAGAGGTTGAGAATTCCCGCTCAATGTCTGCAGATGCTATAACCGTATTGCCTGAGCCGTATTCCACCCAAGCTCCTCCGCCATCCTTATAATACCACAACCATCTGAAAGGAGAACGATATTATTTTCCATGCATCTACAATAAATGAAAGGCATGCGAGGGATATTCACTTAGTGGCATGCTTCATTCCATCTTGAACCTTTCCTGCTGACTCTGTGCTAAGCCTTCTCAGGTCCATAGTGACATTTGTCGCTGAGTCCTTTAACTTCATGTTAATGAAATCGGCCTCGTAGGCATTCCCTGTAAATAGTTCCCTCAGTTGCTTCCGCTTGATGACATGAAGTTCGTCTGGATTGAATTCCTCCAGGGAAACTTGTTCCTTTCGATGGGGAGAGGGAAACTTGTTCCTTTCGCATATTCCATTTCCAGGATCAGACTCTGTGACTTGCTCAGATTAATCCATTTCCCAGTGCTTGGACTCCGGACTTGCCAATGAAAATACATGGACGCATGCAGCTTCTTGCATCGTCCATTCTCTGCATCTTGACAGGTTCCATCCAGCAACGCCATGCATACTTGTGGTATGTCCACTCCTCCTTCGTCTTCATCGGCGTGGTATATCCTTTTCACTTCCTCTTCCCTGGCTCTTTTTCTTCTCAAAATCCCATCCACGTTGAATAACCATTTTCCTTTTAGGAAGCATTTTAATTCTGCTGAGGTTTGCTCTAGATTAACGTTGGCCTGCTTTAGCAATTTTGCACATTGAGGATCCAGAATCTCATGATTTATAGGACATTCTTCGCACGTTCCCATTATGTATTCCACACACAGGTGTAGCTTGATACATTGATTCCCTTGATTGCAATTACCGTCGACGTTGTAGTCATTGCATGGATCAGGGGCGACTACAGTTTCCTTCTTCAATTGCTTCAAGACGATGGAGTCTGCCTTCTCAATTTGAAGTCGCTTCAGTAATTTGCGATTGTGGATTCTATTCATGTCATGTCCCATTTCGCATCGACCGTCCATGCACAGATCAACAACATATTTTGGACAAATATGGAAGGAATTGCAAGACTTTTTACTGCAGCCTTCAGGAGTCATGTAGTTGTTGCATATCGATAAATTTATATACAATGATACCTTGTTTTGCGAGCGACAAAACCGTCGATCTTTCTCAATGATTTCCTGAATCTCACTTTCTGTGGTTCTCAAGCTCTTCAGCAGTTCCTTTAAATCCCGCGAGGAATCTTCACTTGTAATTAGGACACGGAGGAGGCCATTTGTCAGGTGTTTTCGTTCTCTTTCCTTCAATCGTTCCTCATTCCGCTTTTGCTCCTCTTCCATCTTTTTCCTCTGTTGTTCCCATCGCCTCTTTCTCTGTTCTTCTCTTAATCTGTCTTCTTCTTCGCTTTCAGAGTAATCATCTGATGATTTACTCTCCCTATCTTCCTCGTCTTTGCTTTTCTTCTTCCCTTTACCATTATTGTTTGCCGTTCCTTGCTTTGACCCCTCTAATTCTGAACTAGAATCAGTCGTATCTCCGGCACTATAATCAGGCGAATTGCCGGAACCAGAATCAGTCGAATATTCATGTACCTATTGATAAGAAGATAATGTCTGGAATTTTCGTTTGGGCTGGAAAGCAAGAAGAGTGCCTCCGAAGCGTTATGCGTTAGAGATAAGATATGGCCTAACCTGTTGCTGGGCAGGACTTTCCGGCTTGCTGGGATTAGCAGGCACCATGAGCTGCATCTAAAATATACAGACGATCGTGACTGACTGAGTGACTGACGCTAATTCTAACCATGTTCTAGAGGAGTTAGGTTCCACTTGGTACACAAGTAGCTCTTGAGATCCTGATTTCCATAAGAAAATCCTATTTTCAGATATATGCCCTGGGGGAACATATCTTCAGGGATACTATTAGAATTTAGTTTTTTTTTTCCATCAAAGACAGGGACAAGGTAGCAGTGAATGAGTGTGAACGTGCTTACTGATTTATTAATTTATATAAAATTTTCACTTGACCCCATGAGTCTTCAAGCCTTTTCTTGGGGTACCACAACAAATTATCGCCATTATGGCGAAAGCTACCCTCCAACAGGAAACAATACGCAATGACTTCTGGGACTACTTTCAAGTGGGACTTTGCTAAGTGGATACCAAATTAAAAGTAGGAGTTACTGACGTAATTCATACCTTGATCTTGTCGATGAGTGGCTGTAGCATATGCGTTGACGTCGCCTGCTCCTGAGAAAATATGCGGTTCCACGTACATCATAAAGAAAATGAGAATGAGTCACTACGACTAAGAGATCGTCCCACCTGGGAAGGGTGACTCGTCTCAGCATGAGGATCTACTTCTGGTACAGGCAACTGCTGATGGGGATATCTAGAATTAAAAAATAGCGCATTCACTCACAATTGTTAAGCACATGTATGATTCCAGTCGGGTTGAAACAGCACGAACGATGAGGTAAAGAAGAAAAGTAAAGATATTCCTGATCCTGATACCCCAGTATTATACATGGTGTGTGAAATGAAGGGACCTTGAAATAGAAAATTTAAAAATTAGAAAATAGAATTTTCCTGGAGTACTCTATTTTTATTAGATCGGCCAACCCCCTTGGGAGAATATGTTGTACGGGTCCTACTTGCAGGAAATGGAGAAAATTGTCATGTCGACTGGAGTCCTCGAGCTGCTACTGGCAGGAATTAACTTCGTAGCTAGGTTTTGGTCTTGGAGATTTTGCATTAGGGCCTATCTTGGGAGACCACCCAAGTAGCACGTAGGTGATGGACCGGGTACATTATGGGAAGAGAATGGTAGCCTTCCACCTACCATAGGTAGTGGGCCAGCAACTGTATATTCCACTTGCCGCCACGTTCCCTCACCAGGCAGAAATCCGTCAGTGTAGTGCCAGGGCCGCTTATGGCCAACTACTTTCGCCCTTGCCGGGCACCTTCATTTTTACTCAATTCAATTCCTTTTTCCAGGTGGACTTATCGTGAATTAAGAGACACAGCTGGAAATAGAAATCGATAGGCTTGCCATAGGAGTAGGTCCAGGATGAACAACAACGGACTACCTACATAGTTATTAATCAATTCCCTAATTCAAACTAGAGCATCGGAGTAGCAAGAGGTTAAACATATACCAAGGACCAGTAATATAATAGGACTGGACTCTCGAAAGCCGCACGCTTGCACTCTGCGTATCAACATGGATGGCGATGTGCAGGCAGCGCTCCAAGCGGCTGCTGAGGAAAAACGCGATATTGCCCCATTGCAGTGCATGTATTCCATCGGTCTCCTATCGTTGCTCTCAGTTTTTGCGTGCGCTTCTTATCGGGAAGATGATCAACACCATGAAACCAAAGAGTGATGTTGTTGTTGCAAACTGCCCGGCTCCTGGTGTCTGTCTCGCTCTCTCGAGCTCGCACCTTCACTCCGGCCGTTGCGGCTGTCGGATCTAATCCTGAGAACGTAATAGGGGCTATTACGTTCTCAGGGGGGGGGGGAGGAAGTTCAGATTGCATGACGAAAGGAAAAATGATATAGCGGCCGGGAATTGGTCCCAGGGCCTTTTATTTGGCGGGCAAGTACTTTTCCTATACAACACCGAACCAAATACTCCCAGGTTGTCTTTTCCATGTTATCCATAACATTACAACTGAAGAGATACATTCTACGCACACTCCGATACAGACCCTGGGATCCGATACGGACTTCTCAGCAGGGACGTGCAAAACGTCCCCGCGTATTACATTTATAGCTCCCTTCCATCCCTATGGAAGGATAAATGCCTCGCCGGGATGAGATCTCATCATCTTATATTTCATCATCGGATAGATTTATTGGGATATCGAATCCGTTATTAATCAGATAAAGACTGTCCTTTTATTGATGGGCATTCTCATAAGGAAAGTGACTCCCGAGGGTGAAAACGGCGGGATTCAACCTGTATGGAACAGCAACTCTTAGTTCGGAAAGATGCCGTCGGTCGCGTAGTAACCATTCGGTTTCTCTAGAGTATATTTCACTCATAGGCCTACATGAAAAGTGGTAGAGATGAACTTCACGGACGATACGCACATCGTCGAGATTAATGCGGGATGAGTGTGCCGCTCTATTAAAAGTCCATATCGTAGGCGTGAAGACCCCCCGTGAATAAGAGGGAGGGGGATGCGCAAGACGTACAATGTCAGCGGCTGCTGCGCAGAGCGTTAATGGAGCCGCTGACTAAACTCGTGAATATCGGAATATACGACACGCTTAGCTTCTCACTCTCGAGAACGGGATGGAGGTGGTGCTGCTTTATATCGTTGAGAGGGTCGCTGAGTTTCAGGGCTGCAGACTGAGCTGGGGAATTCCCGAGAAACATTTCGTGGAAAGCATCCGCGGGTTGGGGTGCTCGTCTCACACTCGCATTTTCTCTCCGGCCTTCGCAACAGTCGAATCCATTCTTGAGAATAGGAGAGAGTCATTGTACTACTTGCGCCCCCCCCCCCCCCCCCTCAGACACCAGAGGGGAAGGTGTTTGAATTCTTCAAGAAATCGGTCATAAGAGTTAATCCGGTACAAGTACCCTCCAGAAAACTCTGGCTCGGAAGATATAGGGAGGATTGTTAATTTTCCAAGGTGACTTCAATGGGGAGTGAAATGAAATTGAGGTGAAAATTCATATAATCGCTGCTATAAGAAAGGGAAATGGCGCGTCTGACTCTTGAATATGAGTTAGCTGTAGATGTGATGGCAATTTGCTTAATCTGACTGCCTCATCACACGCATCTCCGGGACAGGAAAATAACTAATTTTTGATAGAAATATCAGAAAAGGTTAATCACTATTGTTAGGATTTTAATTTGCACATGAAGATGAGAAACATAATAATACTTCCCACCACAGGAGGGAAAAAGTACTTTCAACCTGACGAAGCAGCTACTCGATGGCCTCTGACCCTTCTCATGGGAGCAGGGCTTTACTTGGACTGAATGCAATTCAAGTGATGGAAAGATCGTATCTATGACGATAATTGCTTATTGGATGAATCCTGAAAGAGAAAGTTGAAACGTGACATGTTGTGAAATGTTGTGATCCATGCTTCCCCGCAAATTAAGGCGACATTTGGAAAGCAAGATCTCCCAACGTAAATTTAAACCTCTGATTTCATTTTCAAGGAATAGGCTGAGGCGCTAAAACTTCAGAAAGGAACTGTATCAAGGCTCACCACTGTACCTGAGAAATCCCTGAGGGCATCCTTTTTCACTGCTTTGCACATTGTAAAAGTCGAAAAGCCGCATACGTATGCAGAACTACTGTTACCATGCATGAAGGATGTTTCTCGTGTCGTATTTGGCGAGTCATTTGTGAAGGAACTATACGCTATTCAAACGTCGAACAACACGATGCAACGCATTACTTCTGACCTTACACAAGACGTTGAGGATCAGCTTGTTGTGAAAGTCAGGCAACGTGATTTCTCGCGTTGCAGGTTCAGGAGTCAGGAGAGTTAGTGATATCAAGAGGCGATTTCGCCCATTTCGATATCACGTGTCGAGGTCGAGCGTTCCTTAATTTTAGGTAGGCCTAACCCTCTTAAAGCTAAATATATTTGTATTTGTATTTTTTTTTATTTGTTTTTTTTTTTT
>CAJPEV010000247.1:34418-150239 GCA_905338385.1 Darwinula stevensoni
CCCGCCCTCCGTTCCCTCATCCAAGCTGACCTCCCTCAACCCGAGAAACTTGTTTTCGGTTTTAATGACTGCCTCCTGGGATCGCTTAACCTTTGCCCCCTTTACGACCTGAGCCCAATTACTAGCCACCTGGGAGTCGGCACTCGACGCGCTGTCAAAGGACGAAAGGGCCACCCTCCCAGTAAAGTCCGGAAGGCTGGGGAACCCCCGGAGTGCCTCCTCCACCCTAACTACCCTCGCCACTAAATTATCCCTCAGTACCTCGCCGACCTCCTTCCTGATCCCTCTTATCTCCTCCTCCACGCTAATGAGCCTTCCCGATAGCTCCCCTAGTCGCTCCTCCAAGCTACAGACTCTGCATACCTGGCATACCTCTCGTTGACTAGTCCCACCTACCCAATCCCCGCAACGAACGCATCTACACATCCTAGGCATCTTACTTACATGATGTTATTGATCCCTATTGACACTCCTACTGCTTTAGACTTATACTTTGCAGTACTTCACACTAGTTGTAACCCGGTAAGACTCTACTGTCCTAGTCCTTGTAGTAAAAGGAATACTACGATTAATGTGCTAATACTTAAAGTAATTAAGCTGATTGATACTGATCTAATGTGAAGTTGGTGGTAGCTATCAGAAAACTTATGAATACTGCTACAAAGTAGCCAGTTACAACTAAATCACGACTTAGCTGACAGAACCTCGAGAGTATCCTCCAACACGTCCTCACGTCCTATGAACGCTCGACCAAGACTGACAAGGTTGACGAATCGGTGGATATTGCCAGTGGAGTTGAACTGGTATTCATCAGCTATATTTCAGGAAAGTGTGTGAAGGCTTCATCGTCCCTTCCTATACACTCAAGAGAAGAGGTTTCGCTCAACGACGCCAAATAAATTTATTTTTGATAAAGGACTGCAATGGGAACGGTACTGCATGCTGGCTTTTGTACTGACGGAGCCCGTGTACGACGAGCGCGAATACGGGACATCGCAGTGAATTAGTTTCTCGGATTCGTGCAACTGCTCCTCGCCTGAAATGAACCCACTGTATGACTCACATGAAAGCTCTGGCAGCACTGTGGAACAATTGTATGTATATTGTCCCCTATGCCTTATCTGTGAGATGGATTGACCATGCTTCTTCGCGAACAGCAGTAAATTTTCGTACGACCTCCTCCTGGCCATTGACGCGGTAGAAAGGATGCCCTTATTCGGGAAGTTCACTGACTGAGGAGAGAGGTAGAAAGGTTTTTCTGGATGCTCTTTGCGGCAGAATAGCCAGTCTTAATAAGAACCCCGTCCTGGACTCAGTTTCCTCACTTGCGTTGCCCTCTTGCCTCCAGCCTCTGCCATGGCCGTGTCCGTGTTTCCACTTTTGTATCTTCCAAGCTTTTTTCATTATGTCCCTTTCTAGTACGTTCTGACATTTCTATGTAAAACTGTATTAAATAAATCCACTCAGCTTAATTCTTGAAGAGGTGGATGAGGAATAGGGTGGTCCAAAAAACCACTTTTTTTTCAACTTAAAAATGTTCATAGTCTTAACCCATTATCTTTGTACACTTCCCAATATAAATTCTGTGCAAAAAGTCAGCTAAATCAGAGCATATTTAAAGGTCGCTCAAAGGACATTTAGTTTTCGCCATTATAGCGCTGGCGGCATGACGGGTCAACTAGATTTCTCCCACGTTTTGTGAGTGCTCCTAATAAGGGTGGGGGGTATTCACAGGTACGAACTATTATTGTTGCCTAGTTTCTCCATGCTTTTGATCCATGCTCCGTGTTGAATTTTTGCTTGGTTTGAAATCTTTTCAACGCTGCTAAACAAAATTTGAGAATGTATTGTTTCGGTTCGTTATATTTGGCCGCAGTCAAGGATCAACTCCATTGTCCGTTCAGCATAATAATTGACAACCATCAATTTTTTTATGTTTCTAATAGCACTCATATACTGTTTAATGTCAATGCATGTTGAGAGGAGGATCAAGCAAAAATTATTGATCAGTATCAAGCGCGGAGAATAAGAACATTTAGTGGGGAGATGAAAGCTCTCATTTTGTTGTGTTTTTGAATCATCAGCATCAGTCCATTTCAAGTTACTTCTTTTTTCTTCTTTCTTGTCTTTAAAAATATTTGATTAATCGATAGATGCAAAGGAGAAGGAAATGCCTTCCAAATATTTTCACAGTATAGCATTTTCTCTGCATGGTTCACTTCCTTTGAGAATAAGCACAATGCTACTTAGGGTTCAATCAGATACCGTGATGCTTTATGGCACTAAAGGCAACCTTTGCAACATTCTTACTCTCTGATTTGTATGTCTCAAGCATGCTGAGATTGTTAATTGAGATGATGCAGAATCTAAACACGAAAACCTAGCGTTCATGTAAATTAATGGCATATTGTTTTCTTTATTTTAATTTTATGACATTTTGTTCTTACTTGTTTTTTTATTCTTGCTCTTTCCCAAAACGTTAAAGCTTCTCAAGCAGTTTCTGCTGTGCTTTCACATTTGATTATTATTTGATTGTTTGAGGGAGTAGAAAATAGCTTGTGTTTTTAACTTTGACAGCGATTTATCTTCAGCAACCTCTCTTAATGACTGTCTAAGGAGCCATATAAGAGAATTAATTCAGGTCATTGGAATCTCACCTTTTCTTTTCACTCATTTTGCAACAGTATGAGGAGAACAATAAAAAATTGCATGAAGCATTATTGCATGAGCCAACAAATCGATGATACATTAATTATCATTGCTGACGTTATAGACAGTAGGTCTCATACGAGGGCAATCGTCCTGAAACTTGAAGTTCGTTGAGCTACCTCTAAATATCAACCAAATGAATTGAAAATTTGCGTGCCTTATTCCTTTGGGATAAGTATAAGAATGGGAGGGTAAGACTTAGATATTTAAGAAAATGATTTTTTTCGACCACCCTAATAAGACGTTATCTCTGATTGGCCCTGAAGCCTTCAATTACCAGTGACTTGCAAGGCATGAATAAGAAATTCGAAGAATACTTTCAAGACTGGGATGGGCGAGTCAAGTTTTCCCTCATTCGTAATGCATTTGATACTCATGTATCCATCGCCCATGAATGAGCAATTCCTAGAACTGTGCGGTGAACCTCAGTTGAAGAACCGACTTCAGAGTATGAAACTTGCCGATTCCTGGCTGTCTGTCAATGAAGAATACAAAAACTTGTTTGCTGCAGCAATGAAGACTTTTGCCACCACGTGCCTTCTCTCTCTTCAACTTCTCTCATTCTGGATACATAAGAAACAAATTCTGAAATCGTATCGGTATTGAAACCGACATTCGTGTTTGCTTCGAAAATGAGCTACGCCTTGATCATCCCTGTAGCCAGAGGCAGGCACATGTATCACAATGAAATGCAATATGTCAAAAAATTAGCACTTGAATGGATCTTTAGGTGATTGTCTTAATAGTGATTCCTTCCAATAAATATGTTCACGATTAAATTTAGAGGTCTTGGATTTCAGAATTGTTATTGAGTAAACTGGGTATGGTTTCTTGCAGTCCATAGGACTGTGCACAGGCACCCCTGCACAGTGTCTCCTTGACCGAAAAAGGTGCCGTTGGTAATAAAGGATTTAGAACCGCTGCCCTAAATTAAACGTTCATTGAACATACATTAAACGTTTTGGTGCTACTTGGGTGGTAGTCTCTGAAGATCATAGTGACTCCTTGGACGACCACAGATGGCTTCGTTTCCTCCGTCTTGCAGCAGGTTTACCTGCCACTACTACAAAGTGAAGAGGCGGATGATTAAAGATTCGGCATCCTTGACAGATAAAGGAAGTAGTCCTCGCTCGGGGAAAATAGGACTAATATGAATAATATGAAGGCTTCTTTCCCATCATATTTACTGTCAGCTTTGACCCAATGGCTACTGATGTTCGAGCAGGTGCTTACTGAAGGGTAGAAGTCAGTGGTGTGCGTTATCCATGTATTGCCAATTCCATGCCTCCTGGCTGGAGGTGGATGGCCCTTAACCTATCCGCATCATCCTCGGTCCAGCTGAGGTTAGTTTGATTTTCACTGGCATGCAGCCTCCCTTCCTGGCCCACATCACCGTGTGATTGAGCGCACAGGAGCGTGTGAGCATGTTTCAACCGGCAAAACAATGAAACATTTAATTGGACTGATGTTCCTGTTATGCATGTTTTACTAAGGGACACATATATTTATATAATGAACTCATCTATCGAGACACCTTTCCCATGGTTATAGAGCACTTTGAATTCATCTTGAAGAAGCTCGAGAACTAACCGCACTTTCCTCTGTCGATCGTTGGAGTCAAATTAGCATGATGATGAAAGCAGTCCAGGTACTTATAGATGGCAGTCAACCTTACGCTAGACTTCACTTCATTGAAAAATGGTGTCACCAAACATGCGTTGCGTCCGTTGAGTGACCAGTAAGATTGGAGAATGTGCTTGTTTACCGGCACCATTAGGATATACTGGGCAAGGTACGCCAGAAGTTCATGCCTTGTCAAAGGCAGCGAGGTTTGTAGCGAAATTGTCTTTATCAAAGTGGCTAGTTTCGGTCACTATGTGATCAAAGATATTCATTGAAGAAACAACAAAATATGAATGCCTTTGTTGTTGCACCATTCATTGCTACATATTTGATTCCGGGCTGTCCAGTGAAAGGTATGACGGTTACAGGTTTCAATAGGGTGTCTTTCCATTTGAGCTTGTTTGTTTTGTCTTGGGAACTTTAGCTCTGGGTGGATATGGATTCGATTCATACATGTCAGAGGCAAATTACTTGCCCAATTTATGGTCAGATTTAATGGAGGATTCTCCTTACTAGTTTCAGTTTCAGTCGCATCACTTGAATTCTTATCCAAATCATTTTCAGTATCCAATTCCAATTATTCATCATAATTATCACCCATCATGATCACAAAAAGTCACAACTCCATAAAATTGGCTACCTGAAGTTAGATTGAACCATAGACATTTAACATTTAACAATTTAACATTTTCTCTTTAATTCCTCTCTTAACCCTCAACAGCGGTTATAACGCAAGTTTCTCCAAGTCTTCCTTCGTGGTCCCTTTCGTGTCTCCCTGACGTTGTGAGACAATGGACTAAGCAACTAAGGAAAATGAGACTGTGTCTTATCCATAATTTTTTTTTCCTTTTCAGTTTAGCTTTAGCGGTTCCTGAGGTATGGTCGCTCAAAGAACTCTGCGTAGCTGTACGTCCTCGGTGATACGGGCCACTCGCAGCGGGACGTACCTGTACGAGATTTGATGCGGATTGGTTATGCCGCCCCATACTCTTATCATGAGGCTTCCTGAAAACCCAGCCAAAGTAATTACGATACTGTACTTTGGAATCGAGTTAGCGTGGACTTCATACAAATAAATTTGGACCCCCATTTCGAAAATAAAAAGTTATCGGAAATGTAGATGCTTCTACCAATGGGGAAAATGTACATATGTACTTGCCACTTGGCGTAGGTGACTGTGTTATATATTGCCTTTTTTCTCTCTAAAAATGTGCGCGATATGGTTCTCATTCACAGGAATCCATTAAGTAACATTATTCCTGGAAAATATTGAACTTTTAGGCCAGGTGCGTCTTGGCTCTTATAATAAATTGAGGAAATCCTTTCCACCCATGGTTTAATTTGCTCTATATGTATTGAAATTAAAACTTACATTTGGGATTGGAAATTGCTGCGCAATACAGGTGGCGCCTGCTGCTGATGTTGCATGGGATGAAGCATTACTCCAGCGTTAGAGGGTCCTTGTTGGATTTGTGAGCTCGCTTGGTGGGATACTTCCAAATTTGGGTTGATTGGCTCTTGATATATCGGAAAGCTTCCTGTATACCCTGGATGAGGTCTAAGACCTGCTGCGGTTTGGGGTCCGGGCGTATGATGAGTTTGTTGATTGGGGTTAGAGATTATTTGGGGGAATCTAGGGGTTCCCTGAGACGTATGAGCTATTGATACAGGATAATTTCGAGGCCTTGATTCGGACGGAAGTTGCATTTGACCTGGTGTCATCCCCTGACCGGAAGAAGGGACGAAACGTAGTGATGTGCCGTTATCCAACTGCCCTTGCACAAACATGCCACTAGGGGGTCGTATGTGCTGAAAAAAGTCGCGAGAATCGGGTGGCTGGGCTCCTAATTGGTAACGTATCTCTTGGGGTTCCCGCCTGGAGGGGAAATTTCCGATTGGAAAATGGGCATTTTCCCATTGTGAAGGGTTGGGCTGATGTGTAGGGAACTGACTCGGAATTTGTTCTCTTCCGGAGAAGGATCCCGGATTTGGCAAGTTTTGTGACTGCACCATTCTATGAGGCTGGGGAGATGGACCTTGCGAGGCTTCAACACCAAAGGCAGATGTTCCCGGACAAACCTGAAATTGATATTGTGAAGGCACTTCTGCCTGGCTCATATTCGCATATTGGAACCCGTGGGTGGGAAGCGCCTGTTGGAAGGCAAGGTTGTGCGTACTAGAAAATGTATTTTCACGATTTTGCGAAGTATCCGCCAGCCTGCCTGATGCATTTTCCATCTTCCAGCCTTCTCGTGAGATGAAGAAGGGACTCAATGGGTGGAGGCTGATGGATACACACCACACAATCACAAGGATAGTATAGAACGGAGGACTGAGTCATGCATTCACTGGAATGCACGATTGCCTGTAACGCAGGAAAAGAAGTCTCGTTCGAAGATAAGGATGACGTTGACGGTTTTATCGCGACCGGCAACTCTTAAAGTGCTCAAAATGCTTAAAATAGGGAATTGCGGTGACGTCATGAACGTACAGGGTGTGTTCAAAAAGTTCGGGGATGATTTTCATTTATAGAGGGTGGCGCACAAAAATGTTTTACATTTCATTGACCTGTATTTAATAAGATATAAATTTGAATTACGTGTCATTTGACAGGCAAACACAACGAGGTCTTTCTGCGCTGAAAGACATGCTCAAAGTGTTCACCGTTCCTTTGGAAAATCTGTCTGTAACGTACAACAAAATTTTGAATGGCCTTGTTCATGTGTTTCTTGCGTTATACCTCTGAGCGCCGTTGCCACGGAACGTTTAAGTTCATCAATGGTGCTCTTTAGTGTGTTATAGTGTGGGGATTTGTGAAAACCTTTTCTTAAACGAAACCCCATTTACAAGAAAAACTGGCGGTCTTAGATCAGAAGGTGTTGCTGGCCATGATATGTCCGCTTTCATTTTAATAACCCTTTATCGTCAAATTTGTCAACGATTTTCTCAATGGAGGTGTTTTACCAAGAAAAAAAAACAGGGCTAAGGGTGTTCATCGTACATTAATTTTTCATAAATGCCTTCACCTGCAACTGCGACGAGAAAATGTAGACGACGGCTTCCCGATGAAACATCAAAACGCATTTTTATGTGGTGTGGACGTTTAGGTGAAGACAACTAACGCTCCAGACGCCCTTCGAGGTCACGAAGCGACGAAGGCGTCGAGCGTGTGAAGAATATGGAGCGCACCGACAGGAGGGCCACTGTTAGAGAGAGGACAGAGGAGACAAAGACGTTTATCAGCACCTGCTATGTCATCATCACCTGCCTTGGAAAAGTTCAGTTCGCCAAGTTTTACGTCTACTCACTGCCAAACAGAAGTAGCAACACGTCATTGTTTGTCAGGATCTATTGACTGGTGTCGCGAGTTATCCAGACCTGCCTGGCAATGCAATATCATCACGGGCGGTGAAACAAGGGTTTACGGACATTTCCCCAAAACTAAACGTCAGAGTTCGCAAAGGAAGACGACGGTTCGCCAAGATCCAAAAAAGGGCGACAGCAAAAGTCGGTGCTGATGCCGATCACATTCTCCGATTCTACAAGACTCGTTCATCACGAATTTGTACCAGAGGTTGAACCGGTGACCAGGCCTTCTACTTTTTTGTCATGAGTATCGTCGCTTCGTCACGCCATCCCCAAGAAAAGACGAGAGAAGTGGGAAGGCAAAACGTGGATTCTGAAACACGACAACGCCAGGACTCTCGCCGCCCTCTCCGCGTGACAGTTCTTAGTGAAGAATGGCATTCTTTTTCTCGACAACCCGTTTAACTCGCCTGACCTGACTCTATGCGACTTCTTTGTCTATCCCAAGTGGAAATCAGCGCAGAAGAGGGGGAGATTTGAACACGTTGAGTCAATCGGAAACAGCGAGACGAAAGGGCTTCAGTGGATTAAAACAGAAGACTATGAGAGTAGCATTAAAAATCTCGGGTGGATCTTTGAATGGAGAACTATCCGATAATGCAGCTTTCTTCCAGGGAAAATACATGATATTTTCCGGAAATCAAGCAGCATTTTCCGATAGCTCTCAGTTCAAAAATCCATCCCAAGTTTTGACCTGAGGTGCTGAGGAGCAGGAGGAACAGGAGGAGTTCTTAAGAGTACCTAATCAAGCACCAGCATTTTCAATCGTCCAGCCTAAAATACACTCTCTTCATCGTCTCTGTAAAGATGAAACATTTTGAGATTAAACAGCTGCGGTCAGATTAAACTATTTTTTTGCTTCATTTGACAATTGTGCATCGAAAGGAAGCGCGTGCGTCTGAATGGAATAGGATACAAGGCTTGTATGCGTCTTGGAATGATATTACCAGCGGACATCATATTTTCTTAGGAGTGTCTCCACCTTCTCACAACGTTTGACGTACGCCTCTTCAGTATATCAAGTCACGGACAAACGTAATGTTTCGAGTTTCCCAATGAAAATTGTGTTACGAAGTCGATCTTCTCCTCCGACTCTGACGATGAGAGCATGACGTTGCCTCGAATGTAGCATGAAGTACTGTAATGTGGAAACTATTTTTGAAAGGCTTTCCCTTTCTTCCACCCCAACCCCAACCATAAGCTAATCTTCTCCATTGAACTCAAAAACGTTAGACTTAGGCATAATCGACGGACTGTCTTTGCGTCAGGCCTAGGCCTATATTTTTTGGATGAAAACAAGCTCCATCCTCGACTT
Organism: Darwinula stevensoni; assembly: GCA_905338385.1. Lineage (NCBI taxonomy): Eukaryota > Metazoa > Arthropoda > Ostracoda > Podocopida > Darwinulidae > Darwinula > Darwinula stevensoni. The sequence goes on from CAJPEV010000247.1 coordinate 43,432, forward strand.
GAGGATCGAGACCTATCCCTATCTTCGAGACATCTCGTCCAGGATGTGTTATGTTAGGACTATCGCAGGCCCATTCAGTCTCTTATAGCCCATTTAAGAGATGACGTGCAACGTTAGACCGATTAGAGTTCTGTATGAAGTTTCATGCAAAAAAGTTTCAATTGAGGTTTGGATTTTTCATATGGACATATGCTACAATGTTTGATTCTCATTTGGCCTACCCAGGCCTTTATCTTACCTTCTTGCCATAAACATGCTAAGGTCCATGTCAACTGTCGCAGACACCATCTTCAAATCTTCCATGGAAATGTCAGTCTGGAAAAGAGGGATAACTACTCATCTCCTCAGATGAGTACACATCTACTCTTGCTATTACTACATGTATTTCGAGAATAGTGGTGTATTAATGTGAAAGTTTATTTTGAAATCTTTGAATTTTGAAAGTTCATTCAGATGACTCGAAATCCAATTTCTTTCATTAATAGGGATGAGTATCCAATTGACCAATGCAGTCTAATGCTTAGATCTACTAGGGAATCTGTGTCATTATAAAACCTATTCCCTTTGTCCGGAGCATGGCAGTGGGCATGTTCCATACCAAGGGAAATTGGTGCCAAATGGTGAATGTATTCCCTTTTAGTACATCTTCGCATGGGGGGGTTACTTTCAAGCAACACACCGTCCAGTATTCTTCATGCAGAAGACTATTCCGGAATGATGCTAAAGGAATGACTCTCCTTATGAAATGTATCCATCGCTGAACTCCATGCAAACTCAGGTACATTCTTTTGTGAGTGCATATACCAATTTATTGGCAAAGAAAATAATGCGGCACATTTTGAATACTTGAAACTAACAAATGGGGAAACCTTTTTTCTGGAAAAAAGGAGCACTGAAGCTCTTTTAAAAAAATGCATTCAATGCAGAGATTTTTCAAAGCGTTTTATGCTAGAAATAGGGGCTTCACTATCTACTCAAACTCAATGCAAGATCCACTGGTACTACACAGTAATGATATGCTATGATATGAATGCCATTAAGAGAAGCGATAGAAAAGCGCGGACCTGGTGGTGTAGTGTTAGCATACCCAGCCGGGATTTAGGAGACCCGGGTTTAATACCCGGCCGTCCCCTGGCTTTGTGTCTTCTTCTAACGCCATCCAATCTTTCCCTCCCGGCCATTCTAACGACAGTGCATTCTGCATGTGGAATGAATGATAACATAACTTTTGAGCAAAATGTATATCACTGTATTTGCTTGGGAAATTCTCACATTAGTTTCTTTCTAGTCGGATTCTCATAGCATTCATCGTTAAACATTCAGAGTTCAACACTATGCCGTCTCCATCATTTATAGCAAAATACTATCATTCACCTAAGATGAAGACAAAGGCGTAAAAAGCATGCTTCTTTTATATCTCTTGCTTCTAAATGAATCAAACCAAAGTAAGGCTGCGAATACGTTACTGGAAGACATTTCATTTTCTTCATTTTCATCTCTCAAACAAGACCAAGTCCCACAATTGTAATCCATGTTCTAAACCGCTCCACATCCAGTTTGCTTCGTTTCCATATTAATTAGATCATTAAATTAATTTAAGTGACACAAATGGCATTGGTGTCCCTAAAATAGCTTCTCTCGTGTGCTTTTTGCCAGATAGTTTCGAGTCACATTAACAATTAATGTTGGCAGATGTCCAGAAAATATGGAGGGTAAGACTTGAATTTAAAAAGCGCAAAATTTCGCTGTTGTCAAACTAAAAGCCAAAGCAGTCGAAGAAAGTTGCAACTTGGCAACCCCAACCACGGTTTCATACGTAGAGGTCTGTAGTGGTGGCGATATTATCGAGCACTGAGGTATACATGAGAAGTCACACTTCCTTCAGCTTTCAGGTATAAAAAAATAGGCTTTTTATGCAATTTTTTATTGGGGGATGGAGGCAATAGACATCCAAGTGCTACTTTCCAACGAAACGAATTTCAGTACGGCAAAGCAAGACCCGTCACAGAGGATGTCAGATATTCGCACAACATACCCGTCCATGACTTTCAGGGGAAACGACCGCTTCCACAAATGGGGTATCTGCTGTATTTCACACCATAGAACCTCGGTTGCGAAGGAACCAAGGTCCGTAGGTAAAACATAGTGTGCGCGATCTTGACCGCTAGCTAGGCGGAGCGACAAATGTGCGTTTGTGCATGTGTTACAACTCTACAAGCCAAGCGCTTTGAGATATGAACTTGGGGTATCAACAGGAATTGTCCTCATCATCGAAGGATATGCTTCTGCGAAATGAAAAAAGTGAATCAGCTCACGAAAGGGAGAGGAGGGAACTTTAATTGAAAATTGGAGATTTGCTGTCTTCTCGTCATCTTTCGGATGGAGGAATTTACGAGAGTTGCTGTGGTATTCGCAAGGGCACTCTGTTATCGCTCACTACAGTAACTCCCTGCAGGGAATCCAGCAATTTCAAGCGTCGATGATGAAATAAGGGACGATTAGCCAGTTCGTTACCATTTGCGTTCATAGGGCTTCGCAAAGAAGTCCATCACCGCAGTTTCCTTGTGGGGATCCATTTCTCAAAATGCAGAATTTCTGAATTGCAGAACGAAATGCTCTTTCATCACTGCTTGAATCACCTTCAGTCATTTACAAATAAAAGTACTCACGAATGATACAAAGAAGCCGACGAGAGAAAGCGTTCTTTAAAGGCTGTATGGTTTTCCCGTATTGCAGTCAATGAATAAAACAAATGAAACATATAATTTACATGCAAGTTCGTTTGCCCGAAGCGCAAATGAACTATGTTTTGACCAATCTGGTAAAACTCCTGAGATGATAGGCATATGTATTGGTCTGTCAAGTTACATCTATGTACCTTCAATATATATTTTTTTTCGTAAAATATATGTATCCCAAGAGCTGCCGGATTTACCAAATATCAGTTATCTGTTTCTCCACTTTGAAGCTTTTTGGAACGAAAATATCTTTAGTAGAATATTCCCTAATGAAAAAGCCCTTTCCCTGTATGGGCCCTGTATAAGCGCTTTCCAATAAAATCGCTAAATACATTACTATCGATAGGAGTACTTGTGAATATCAGCGTTGAATGAAGACTTTTTCAAAATGAAAAAAAAACAATTATTGAAAGTACGGCCCTGTCAAAATATATGCCATTACGAGGCATAATCGAGATTATTACGGAAATCATTACTCCGATGATTTATTGGGTAACTGACTTTAGATCTCTTTGTATGTTCCCATTTGTCTGAGCTAAACATAATCCGTCCGGGGGGACATGCTTCAAAATTAGGTTTTTTTTGTATCACTCAGCAATCTGTTATTTCCGTACCAAATTTGAACTTTCTTTTTCGTTTTCGTTGTATCCAAAAATATCAGGAAAAATATGCCTCCTGAAAAAAATATGCTCCGAGCGGTTTCATCTAAAATAAAATTGTTGTTAAAATCAGCACTTCCTGAACGACATGCCCAACAATTTTCAGTCTTACATGTTTGCCCCTATTCGCTGCTGAAAAAATGTATTTAGAAAGGACGACCCAAACAAAAGGGGTGCTCAACAGAATTTTAATTGTTCCTGAACTTAATATCACATCAGTTATGCGTGCGCCACCTTTCTACTTCTGCCCCATTTGCAATGGCAAAAAAATCCTTTCAAAAAGTCATCCCCAAGAAAAATGCCCCCAGCGGATGAATCCGAAACTTGACGTTTGTCCTGAACTCAGTGTATCAGTTCATATCAAGTTTCACCTTTCCGTGTCTCTCCGCGTGACTAAAACAAAAAATATTTTATTGAAAGCTTCTTCCCCCCCTAAAAAATTGAGAGCCTCTGGGCATGTACCTCAAAGGTCGGATTTTTTCTGAACTTTGCATCGTAATAGCTTACCAAGTTTCAGATTTCTAACGTCTCTAGAACGTGGTTGGAATTAGCGTCAATCATTCACGATCACGATTCGCGTCACGATCGTCTATATACTGCACTCTTACTAGAGAGTTTGCTTCCCCGAAGGGCAAACGAATTTGCTATGGTGCGCCTTCGGCGCTCATTGTACAGGCTAGTGGTGTATTATTTCATTTTTGAAGTGGCAAAAATGTAGAAAAATTATATGCCTGTCAGCCCTTACGAAAATGTATTATAGGATTCCTATATATTCCAATAAGAATCCTATAGGAACCTAAAGGAATCCTATAGGAACCTAAAGGAATACTATAGGTTCTTATATGCCCATAGAGTTCAGTTCGGGACCTATAGAGTCCCCTATAGAACCTATAGAGTTCCCTATAGAACCTATAGACCCCCCTATAGAACCAATAGGGTTCCTCATAAGGCCTATAGGTCCCCTATAGGACCCAAAGGGCTCTGTAAAGGACCCGTAGGGTTCCCTATAAAACCTGTAGGGTTCCCTATAGGACTTAAATGGAACACTATAGGACCTATAGGGATCCCTATAGGACTTATATGGAACCCTATAGGCCTATAGGGTTCCGTTTGAAGTTCTCCTCTAAGCCACTAGATGGAAGTATTGGGTTGTCACATTTCTCACCCAAATGTCTCGCCTTGCCTCATTGTAGCAATCAATAAGCTTCAACAGTTCCTTCTTTGTCATCCCCATCTTCCAGATTGAATCATTGAGTCCCGTGAAGAATTATGCCCTTATTCCTTTTGAAAACCACGTACGAAAATGAGTGGACTCCATCCAAATGGAGTTTCAGTAAAGAGACGTGCTCGCAGGTTTTGTCCTATATTTCCTTAGGTTGAGAGAAGAGTACTACTTCTCTCTAACGAAGGAATTATACAGGCAATCCAGCGGCATATGTTGGGCGGGGTCATATATTATGCAGACCCTCGCAGTACAGGTATCAATAATGCATGTCCCCCCTACCATGGAAAAACCCCTAATCGGTTTTTTATTTACACCGAAATGCTCCGCCAATATTAACCCCGGTCGCCTTTTCCGTCGTAATGCCTGGGTTTCGAAACCCAAAATATCCTCTCTGAATCCTATAGGTCACGAGACCTATAAGACCCTATAGGTATCCTATAGGATCCTAAAGGATCCTATAGGTTTTTCGTATTGGGATCCTGTAGGCTCCTAAAGGATCCTATAGGTTTTTCGTGTTTCAAAAACCTATAGGAAAGTCCATAGGTTTCCAATAAGAAATAACTATAGGTTTCCTATAGGACATTTCCGTAAGGGAGAATATGTGTCATGAGGGGACAAACTGATATTTTTTTTCGAATAATTACTCCGATTATGTACTGTATTGTTTACCTAGCTTCAGATCTCTTTATAATCTGGCCTGAGGGGCCATATTTGAAGAATTGGATTCGCACTCAGGAATCGAACAGGAACTTCTGCTATAAGTTTAACTTACTTCAGTTCTCTCTTTCATTGGATCAAAGACGATTCTGGAAAATTCGCCGTTGGCATGAAAAGGGACCATCCAGGGAATAACCAACAAAATAATGTTTTTACTGAAATTAGTACTCGGAAAACTACGTGTCTACCAAATTTCAGCCTTATCCGTTTCCTCTTTCCGTTTTTGGCAAAAACATATTTGGAAAAAGCCGACCCAGCCAAAAGCTCAGCCCTAAGGATATGCATCACAAAAGTTACGTTTTTCTGAATTCAACATCATCCCAGTTATGCATGAGTCAAGTTTCACGTTTCGATTTCTGCCCAATTGCCAGGAGAAAAAAACATAAATTGAAAGAATCACCCTAAAAAAATATGCCGTAGGGGATATATCGCAAAAAATACATTTTTCCTGAGCTCCTTGGCTCAGTAGTCACGTTCATGCAAAGTTTAGCCTTTCCATGTTTCTACGTGCGACTGAAGTAAAAAAAAAATGCTGTAAAATATATCCCAATGAATGTTGTGCCTCCAGGGGATTTACCTCCAAAGTCTGAATTTTTCTGAACTCAGCACCCCAATAGCTAAATGTGTACCAAGTTTCAGATTTCTAACTTTTCTAGGACATGGTTAGAATGAGCGTCACGCAGTCACGATCTTGTTGATAGGATATATTTCAGCTCTCATCAAACAAATCTTGCACAATTTTGTGGACCACCCTGTATATTGACTTGCAGAGATACTTGCCTCTTCCGTTAGTGGTGATGCTCCTTTTTTGAAGAATGGGGAGAACCTTCGAAAAATAGTTTTCACTTTACTTCATGAAATATATATTTGTAACATCTTCACCTTAGCAGCTATTGGAAGAACACCAATCAGTATCATACTGGTGCGATAGGGGATCATGTACAGTTACAGTTGAAAGGCACAAAACACATAACAGACTTTGAAAAATAATATCTACCACGTAGTCACATGTCAGATGAGATGGGAATGACGGGAAAGTATTATCAAAATAGATCGTGAGACCGAGAACGCATGCAGTGAGAAGCTCTGCCATGTAAGGAGCGTTGCACAATTCTGACCTTCCTTGCTTTCGTACTCGTCGCATCGTCCTCATTCACCCCTTCTGCATGGTACTACAATCCCTTGAGTCTATGAGAGGCAATGGTAAAAAACAAAGGATCATTTACTCTGGGATTCATACTCTACAGCCAACAGCTGTTTTCTTTTCTGTAGAGCCCCCTTGGAATCGACAGTTCCAAAATGTTCGAACAATGTGTCTGCATTCAGTGTCCCACGGTTCCTCAGTTGCTTATCTCATCGGACTCGGGGGAAGATTCATCCTCATTATCATCGCTACCAGAATCGGGGTCAAACATGGAGATATCGATACCCTTTTCCTCAAACTCCTTCGTGTATTCTTCAAATGGATCAAAGTCTTTCTTGAGCATCTCACCCAAAGCTGCCTTAGCTCGTGTATTTTCCAAGTATTTTATTCTTTGAAGGTAGCCTGGTCGGTTTTCTTTTTTTTCAGTCTCTATCAAAAGGTCGAGGTAATCAGTAACCCCCAAAGGATCGGGCTTAAGGGCTATTTCGTCAAGTTTCTTCAAGCATGCATGAGCTTGTTTGGTCAGTTGAAGTATTTTGGCTCTTTCCCTGTTGAATTCTTTTGTGAGCTCTTTTACTATCTCTTCAGCATCTAACATCTTCCCCGCCGCAGCTTCATATTTCTCCTTCAAATCTTCAGCTGTTCTTGTCTCCTCTACCTCGTATATTTCAAAACGATAGGTATTGTTCACGTGTTGATCAGGCGGGCAGTGGTTGGGGCAGACCAGACAATGTGTTGTAACACCGGTCTCCATGTCCACGCCCATTGCAGAACACATGTCCTTCACGTTGTCTTGGGGTATCATGCAGGGATAGTGACAGGAGAAACTGCATCTTAGGCAATTTGTTACATATTCGCCATAGTCCATGTCTTTTTTTACTAGCTTATGGACGTTCACTTTGATCATGAAGCTCTTGTTCATTTCCAACTCTGTCTCGTGCATTTTCAATGCTGCATGCTCTTGCCTCAGCCGTTCCAGCTTTCCTAAACCTAGATGGAAACATATACGTAAATGGAGGGGAATACATGGGTCCAGAAAGGTTGGAAAGTAATCTGATGCGCAGTGTCAGTCAAAATATTCCCGATGCCTTTCGTTTAAATTTTTGTTTCAAACACAGCAGAACCTGTCAATATAGTGACTTTGCAAATTCATATTACATGCAGAGAATGAAATGATTGATGTAATAATCGTTCAATGTTTTCTTACTGCACTGATCTGCTACAATATGTAGAATTTGGCAACATTGGCCAGATTGACTCAAATTGATGTTAACGGTTCAATTTTTATTATGGCGATAAAAACTAGGGCTGTCACAATAGATCGATGCATCGATACCACTATCGATGGTTGGAGATATCGATAGTTTTTTCGACCATCGCGATGCATCGGCAAAAGAATTTAAAGGGGAAATGTCCCATTGAATTGAGATGAGTACAGTAAAATGGCGGGGAAAGGAAAAAGCGGCGTGACCCGCATGGGCTAGCAATTTCTGATCACAATCAAATTCTTGAAATTCTGGGACTGACTATATGAAAGACGGGAAGGGGAAAAAAGCAGGTCGGATCGGAGACAGGAAGTGGGACGGGAGAGGGGGGAAGACCGAGAATATTCCTTCTCTGTTTCTGTTTTCGGCTCGATCTCATCAGGTACATGCTGCAGAGGTGGACTGCTCTTATACTCCCTTGATTTCGAAACGTACATTGGTTAATCCCCTCTCTATATTCCTGTCTCTTTAGTATACTGACTTAACTTAGTCAATTTTATCTTGCCCTGTAGCATTTTATTTCTACTTAAGGTGAACTCAAAGTGAATCTTTTACCTGGACATTGCTTATTCTAGGGCTGTACTGAAGCTTTGGATTTAGTATACTGACTTAACTTAGTCAATTTTAACTCGCCCTGTAGCATTTTATTTCTACTTAAGGTGAACTCAAAGTGAATATTTTACCTGGACATTGCTTATTCTAGGGCTGTACTGAAGCTTTGGCAACCGCCGGTTTGGCATCATCAGCAGGTTTCCTATCTGCCGGTGCCGATGTCCAAAGACAGTGCAGAATAAAGAAAAAGGGAAAAAGATTTACATGAACGGGCTTGGGAGCTGATTCTCAACGGCAATAAGAAGAAATTAGGGTTGTCCTGATACATCCATCGAAGAATGGATGTCATCTTCGAGAGTTGGAGGCATGGTAGATTTCATTACTCTTTGCGAAGGTCACACATTCCCCCTGCACCCCCGACCACAAGGGTGAGCTTATGGAAGCCAGATAGTGGTCCGCGCTCCGATACAGGCAAGAAACGATGGAAGACAAACCTCCACCCGATCGCGGCGAGAAACGATTGATTCCTGGCGCCCCCCCCCCCCCTCTTCCCGATGCATCGATGCACTATCGATAGTTCTGGTCAATGCATCGATGCTTTGAAAACTGCTATCGTGACAGCCCTAATAAAAACGGCTTTTTCATAAGCCTCTTAATAAATATAGCCTTAGGTGTTTCTTCCTTGCATTTAGAGTCATCACAACCATGCGTCCTTTCTTCGCTTCCGTCCGTGTTTGCGTCCTAAGCCTGCTTAGGTCTCAATGATATATTCCGTCCGAAAAATATTGCTGCTTTTATGGACTTCAATACCTCCTCAGTCGGCCGAATTTGGCGTGCACCTTCTCCCTCATCTGTCTCACCTTTTCCAGGCCGTCAAATGTCAATTTCATCACGTGATGAACGAAATTTGACGAAATGGACTCCAACTGAAGACAACTTTTTAAATCTCCTTTGTCAAATACCGCTGTCAAAGCTCAAAGTGTCCTCAAAACCTTTGCATCTACCTTCTTTCAATAATTACTGCACATAAGACAACATAAGCAACGCTTTGCCGTTGGGGATGAAATTAATTACATATAAAAAGCGGTACCTCAAGCCAAAGCATCTAACCCAATGGTCAATTGTTGCTAAGAAAAACAAATATTTAACCTCTGAGTACTGGAATCGCTTAATGTTGTCTGATGTAAGGAAGACTTAGGTCTTTCGATTTGATAGTTGAAAATCTTGCTTAAAGAGGCCTGGTCAACCCTTTCTACTCCATCATATCTTACTGACCGTGCATTATGGTGGCGGTTTCATAATGGTCTTGGGTCTGCAAAGATATCCATTTTCTAAGGAGCTTAGTATCTGTGCAATATTAACATGTTCTGGATGTGTGCCAGTACGAAAATATTTTGATTGTCGTTTTTGAGCAAACTTAGAACTGGTACGAACTCGAAAGGGGGAACATTGTGTTTCGGCATGACGACGATCCCAATAGTACCGCCCTTAGGACCAAAGTCATTGCATCAAAGAAGCAATGCTTCAGTGCTAGACTGGTGCCCCTCAGTCTCCTCACCTTTAACCCCATTGAGCATTTGTGGAATGAGCCTAATAGAAGAGCTCGGAATCAAAACATTTTACCGAGTCTAGGTGAACCATAAGAGGCCATTAAGGAGGAGTGGAACGGCGTGGAATATTCTTTTCTTTCTTTTTATGGCTATACAAATGTTTTCCTCGGAGCTTAATGTGAACCTATTGCAGTTGTGGCAGTCGAGAATATGCTGTGCTCATTAAGCATCAATAGAGTCTGCCTCACCGACCAAGCGTCACATTCGGCGAAGAAAATATTACCAAATTCCTATAGGGGCCCTAACCATGCGTGGCAGGGTTAACCTGTTCGTGTGGGTGACGCGCATGTGACATTCATACAAAATGACGCATATGAACCAGTTTCATTTGAATTTGCAAAATTTGAAAGTCGGTATTAAAAAAAGTGCTAGGAATTGCATGCAGACATTTCATCCTACCTGAGATTATTTGTGGTTGGATTCCCTTGAGCACCGTCTGCAAGCGTCGCCTTTCTGTTAAAACCTCTTTTGTCAGCGTCAAGCTCACCGGCCTCGAATTCTGAAACTTTTTGAAGAATTTATGGAAGCTTTTGGTGCCCATTTCCCAGTAGATCCTGTCGAAGTCGCTGGAGTCACCATCACATCGAGCAAAAAGAGCAGAATTATTGAACTTAAAGTGGGTCTTGTATGGAATTTCGGCCTTGTTGAGAGTTTCCAGCACAGGCGGCCGGTTGTTGTCTGAGAATGTGGTCAGCACGTAAATGCTATCTTCGACATCCCTCCCGAACACCGACAGGATCGAGTCAAAGATGTACTTCTGTGTGGGTGTGAGCCTGGCCTGGGAAGCCTGGACAACGAAACAGATTCCATCAAGCTGATCAACGCCGATGTTACCTCCATTAGAGAAGAATTTCCTGATCTGATTCTTCAGATTTTCATCCGCCTTGATTCCTTCAGTGTCACCAAACCCTGGGGTATCGATGACAGTCAATGTGTACGGAAGAGCAGACTCATGTTGCTTTTGTAGAACGTATGCAGAGATCCACTTGGTCTGACTATATGCTTGACACTTCTCTCCTTCTTCCAGGATCAACTTCAAGCGAAATTTGTCTTCCCACGTCACTCCGTATGCGTAATTCACGATCCCGTCGATAAGAGTACTCTTTCCTTCGAAAAAGATGCAGGTGCTCATGAGCCAACTGATTATGACATGAATACGTTGTTTGTCAAGGTACACGGTACAAAGGCTAGTATATACCTCGCATAATGTACTATGGTAACAGTCAACAAAAATCGCAAAAGAGCCAATATCCCAACAAAAATCGTAGGAGTGACGGAACAGTAGGTAAGTTTTATGTTCATTGAAGAGGCATTAAAAATGCTATTGGCACCACTGCTTGTTGAAGATTACTTGTGCCTCAACCTGGTAAATATGGCTTCTTCCATTGAAGAGGCTCAAAAGGAGCATCATAGTACTCTATTTTAGTTTTTACTATGCAGAAGGTGGGAAGCCACGTGATATTCTTCACGGAATGGTTGCCGTTTATGGTGAGATAAATTCGCCCCAGATATAACTCCATGAGTCGGGGAACTTTTTTGTGGTCTCCTTTTTGTTGGGGACAAGCCCAGATTCGAACAAACGAATGCCATCATTACGGACGACAGTATTGCGATGGTGTACGAGGCTATTGGAGGAAATAGACGCTTTTTTCTTGATGACATAGCACCAGAAGTGGGTATTACCTCTGAGTCAGCACAAAATCGTCAAAAAAAGCCTCCTTTCATTTACTGCGTGTCAAATGGATATCGAAGTGCCCGACTGATGATCAAAAGAATGTCTGCACGGATTTTCGACCCGCACATCTGAGGCGCTACCATACTGCAGAGGATAGCTATTTTGACTGAACAATGTCATGATATGAAACCTGGTGTCAACATATAATGGTGGCACTTGATGAGGGTCCAGGCGATGGTAGGCAGGGGATACTACGTGGATGAAATGGTGTGGAAGGTAATTCGAACATGATGCCAACGAACGCCAAAGTATTTTTTTCAACTGTGCCGTGAAATATAAGGTTGAGGGGAGGGAGAAGCAGCTCAATGCCCCTAAACAGAATTTTCAATAAGCACTGCATGAACAGTTCATAGCCAATAATTTCTGATTTCATTGATCTGGCCCTAGTATACGCTGTGAAATCCCTTTTGAGCCGACCTCTTATGGTTCCATTTCAAAGTGGTATTCTGAAGGGGTGATCGTCTCAAAGGGAATATGCACGTCGCGACAACTTCTCACTCCACCGATAGAACGAAAGATTATTTCTCGTTTTCGGAATCGATGCAGCCATCCGTTCCTCGCAAACAAATATTCCTAGGGCTGTACCGGTGGCAACATTTGGCCGATGGGGCGATGACCAATTATGATCTCGTACCCATCGGTCCGTGCCGGTGCCGATGCCGACAGCGTCATGTATATGAAGAGCTGAAATCCGCAACTAATACTCCTCCAAAAAGGGCTATTATGAAGTCTTGTTCTATTTGGCAATTTTGGTGCAGTCACGATTGCTGTTTTACAGACCTGAGCGTTGGCCATCGACGGGGCCTCGATGCATCACGTTGTGGGAGGGAGATTCAATCATCATTTGTCTTGATCGGGACACGGACCTTTTTCTGTCATTCCTCATCTCTCGTCTATGATCGGGGTGGGACGGGAAAGTGACGTGATTTTTGCTTCGAACTATCGATAATGGCATCGATACATCGATCCACACGGTCACGATGTTTTTTTCGTTTCCTTCGTCAGGCATGTTCTTCTTTGGTCATTGGAATCGGCAGCTTGCAAACCTACCGATGGCTGATCGCACCAATGGAGTCATATTTGCCACCCATTGGTGTGGTTGCCGTTGCATTGGTACAATCCTAAATAATACCAAATGAAAGTCCATGGAACCCAATAAAATAGAGACTGGCTGTGCTTAGTATATAAGATACTCCTTAAGCACCAAGAAGGGAATGTAGGTGGTCGTGTTGAGAGGTTTCAACCTTGAATGGAAAAGTCAGTCGTTGGTCGGGGTGAGGGATGATCAGCTCCAAGGGGTTCAAAATGCATCAATCTTACGGGAAAAATTTTCCTTCCACAAATACAGTCCCTTAGAGGAGTGGTCTGTTCAAAGGGGGTGTTGGGAGGAGGGGTTTCATTATATGTGAATTATGAATGCCTCACTAAGAGGAACTCCACAGGAGACCAGCATAATCTAAGAGTGGACATTAGTTAACATGCCTCACCTGTCCGCGTTCGTGTTATCCGAAACTCGAGTTATCATCCTTTTCCGTTTTCCCTGCGTCTCACCAGCATTAACCCTTTAAGCGCTGAATTTTGACTCAATCTCCTAAGTGATGAACGTACAGTGTACGTGAAAACGGCTTGAACGGTTAAACACCTCCAATATTATCTCGTGGTTTTGCCACACGGTGCTAAATGTCGACTTCGCCAGAATGCTTTCACACCTCACGTTGGTTGCTTATATCAGTTTTGTCTCTAATAGACAAGGCCTTATGCTTCCGATTTGCTGCCATAGCCAGTCTGGGTCAAAACAGCAAAGAGCGGGCGTCAAATGAGCAGGCTATTGCAAAGAGCGGGCGACCTATCCTTTAATCTTCTAGGGGAGAGTTGTTCATTGAGCTTCTCTGCTCGGCAGCGCTATGCTGATGTTTAATCATCGGGTTAGCAGCAGTTCCACAGCTTAAACGGTGAAACATAAGCAAGAGGAAACGTGTTAAACGGATTTACTTGCCTTTTTGCAGGAAGAATAGGCCGTGTTAACCGATTCTGTGTTAAAGAGAGTCCTCTGTATAAGGCACTACTTGAAGGGCAGGCAGAACCACAAAGTAGTCATAACTATGGGAAAAGGTTCAGTAAATTGACTATTAGGTGCATAGCTTGGTAAGAGTTTCCCCGACCAAAACTCAGCTTGCGTAGGGCCAGAAGTCAAGGAATTTCCTGTTGAGAATTTTCCACCTCGCGAAAACGTGTATTGTATAAAATAGAAAATACTGACAATCATATTTGTTTGAATGCCCACCACTTGGATAGAGAAATGGAGATTCTTACTAAGGGCAAAGTAAGAGACACAATAAGGTTCTGCAATTTTCAGCACCTTTATCTGCCGACTGCCTCTATCAGTATTCCTGGACTCATTAAATAAGAAAAGCTCTCACAGCTTAAAGCGGTACCATTTAATTTGTTCTGCACCCTAAAGTTTCAAAATAAACAGTAACCATTAATACTGCCGACACCAAGAGAACGGAATTATCTTATTCATTTTAAGATTCTTTCAAGAATTTCTATTGTCTGACTCGCTGGGAATCCCCATTGCTAGAAATAATATAAATTCACTTATTTCCTTTTGCAATAGACCAAAGCATCATGTGTTCACCAAGCACACAGTCTTGGAGTATGACAACCTGCCTTACACAACCCAGAAACGAGGGAGCTTCCATTGAATGAGATCTTTTCTGAATATGTTTTAATAACTCAGGCCAACGTATAAGATAAAGCTGTCGAAGAAAGGTAAATTGGAAGTAACTGCGCTACTTCCGAATATTTTCAAAGATTGGACATATCGTGAAGGAATAAAGGATGCGGTCATCTTTCTACGTGATAATTATACTATTGTAACATTTGCGCTTCATTTCATGAAGACAAATTATATCGAGGTGCCTGGGCGTTGTTCCGACGCAGAATCATTGCAGAAATCTAATCGTTCTCGTTATGTGCATTGAATTTTCCATACCCGCTATTTCCATAGCTGCTTTTTAGTTTTTGGTGCAATGCCACAAGGTGACAAATATTGCAAAAAACGTAGCATTTTAGATATAGATACGAAGGTCTATTTTTTGTATCACTTCCTGGAGAAATTATACATGTGAATAAATTTACCCGATCCAGTGGCTCCGACCAGCAGGAGTACTTTCCCCTCTCCACTGTCAGGTCGTCGCTTGCCAATCTCATACTTTGCCAAGCGATTCTCTTCATCTTCCATCAATTTTCTCCGCTTGAGCTTGTAAATGAATCCGTCATCATCCGTGCATTGCTTCTTCATTCTTTTTGCCAGTGTCAACTTTGGCTTCACATCCGGCGAATCCTCTTTGTCATCACATTTCCTCGTCTGCTGGCCGTTATTCAATCAAAAATGAATTTGGTTGGAAAGTAAGATATCCAATGCCACGATCCGGGTGACTTACCATGGCATCCTGAAACAACTGCTTTAATTGCTCCATGTCTTGTGGTGGTGCCCCTGCCTATAAAATTCAAGAATCGGTACAAAGGATGTGAAAAAGAGTAATGTCCCTCAACATTAAAAAAAGTCCTCTCCGAAACAAGATGCCTGTATTGTATCATATTACTACGTGCAGTGACTTGTCAGAAAATGTAATATTTATTATTACTGCCTTTTAGTAGCAAAACAGGGCAGACCAGATGTGAGGAAACACGTTTCAATCCTAGTAGCACATAACATTGAAAAAACATGGATTCAATGTTGATTCAATGTTATATGCTATAAAGGGAAATGATTAATTTCGTAACGATACGACGTGGAAATGACGTTATGACTACCATTGAATAAACGCTGACAAACAAATGCGTCGCTCTTAGAAGATTATTTACTAATCGTATCGGTAATCATTTTCAAAGCATTCTTGCAGACGTTTAGTTTAGCCGTTGAACTTAAGCGGCATTCTCAGTCTCATGGTGAAGTCGGACACAAAACAAACATTTATCGTGTGCTGTCTACCAGACTTACAGGTCGATACCCAGTTACATGTCTTTAGATAGAATTTAATCAACTTTAGTTTGGTGGTAGTCTCATATTTCAACGTGAAATAGTTACCGAAATATTATGAATTTAAATATTTTCCCTGACTTCTTGTCCATTCTGTATTGTTACATAATTAATATTACTATGATAAAATCACTTCTTCTAGATGGAATCTGTAAAACAATCGGAGTACATTACTTTACATTCAATTGCACTGCTATTTCAATGAGTTCTCAAAGTGTATGAGTATATCCATGCGGGGAAAAAAACAAAACAGAAAACTGTAAACGTAGAAATTCATGATAAGCAATTGGGCGAATCAGTGACATTTCAATTTTGAAGGATGCCCCTGTTTCCTAGGAGGGAATGCACGTGGGCCTCACTTTTCGCCTCCCTCAAGTGGGAGGCGAAAATAAGACCTCCCCTTCATTTATTTCACAGAGTCCGCTACCACGCGCTCGTTGCTTCTCCAGCAACTTGGTGGCTTGATACTTTACCATTATTGTACGTAATGCGCAGCATAGTCAAATCGGAACGAAGAAGTGCTTTACTGGTAAATTGAATTTGAAATCCTTATTTTCATGAGATACCTGTGGCTAATGTTAAAATGCATCAATACAGTATGTCGAAAGTGTTATTAATAGCTTATTTGCATCACTTAAACTTTGCAGTACAAAAAATGCAGCAAAACCATATGTTTGGAACTTACAGAAAACATATATATATATTTAATTCTTGCATTTTCTCGTCAATGTGTTCGAACTGATCAGTAATACGTCCCAATATCGAACTATTAATTTCTCAATGAAAAGCATGCTTCCTTAACCCTACTTACCTACAAACTGTTGCTAAAAAGCAGGATAGTCGTATCATTCATATCATGCAGCATATATCTAGAACGCTTTCATGTTTACACAAAAAATTCCAGTAGCGGCTTACATTCATCAGCACCAAGTTTGCCAATTGTGCCCATGTCTCATATGTTGCTTCTGCATTCTGCTGCACTTGATTCCTGATCAACTCAGAGCTGTCAATATAAGGAAGTCAATATTAACCCGATATAAATGTTTATATATATAAAAACTCACTCATGAGGTATGTTCTGCTGGTTATGATCTTGGACAGTTTGTCCTTCATTGTAGCCTTCTTGCCTCGCAGTAAAAGGGCCAGTTGGGGGAACGTTTTGCCATCGTGATTGTTGATGGTCCACATTCTGAGGAACCTCATTTGACATGAACCCTCTGGGAGTGCTATTTTGGCCTTGTGGCTGCGGTGCCTGTTGATACGGATTGGGGGCCCGTGTGAACCTTGGACTATGATCATGATACATTTGTGCATGAGGGTTCTGTTGATACATATGTTGCTGCCATTGCTGTTGTAATTGCTCTTGCCGCATTACACGCTCATAAGATGCGAGGTTTTGTGCAGACGGGACTCTGGATTGTTGCATAAGGGTTTCTGGTTTAGGGACGTATACTTGCTCTTGATTTTGCACTTGATGTGGCCATACATATTGTGGATTGTATTGTCCTGCGGCTCGGAAGAATTCTTTAGAAGCATTGTGTTGCTGGAGTTGTCCCGTCTGATAGATCTCCTGTTGATTTGGATCTTGAGTGGTCATGCGATGCTGTTCATATTGCCCTATATGGCTTTGGTATTCCGGAGAAGAAAAAGGCAGCATCCCTGAAATGTTCCAAGGTTCCTGTGTGTTTTGAATATGTGGTCTTGGAATGAATCCAATTTGCTGCTGCCTAAAGTCACTATTCGACGTTCCACCCAGTGTAGTATATCCAGGATATTCTGCAGGAGCTTCTATGAGACCGATACCGGGTGGAAGTCGATGCTGATTTTGAAATGGTGTTAAACATTCCGGGCTCCCAGAAACACCTTGCGTTTGTCGATGATTTCCAAAGGTTCCCTGTACGGGAAACCTTACAGGAAACCTTTGCATAATTGGCATGACAGGCAAGGCCTGAAAGTGGCATTGCGCATTCGTGGACTTTTCAGTAGCGTCGTTTTGAAGCATTGGCGGATGACGTGCATTCCCCATGTTGTGGCCAGAAAATTGTGATAATTTTGCATCAATTGAGGGCCTGATGGCTCGTAATTCACGATTGTTGTCTTGCAATTGTCCTGGGGTGTTTTCTAGGATTGTTCGCCGACTCACATTGGTTTCATGCAAGTAAGAATATTCACGAATATGCTTCTCTTCTGAAGTTTCTGGATGATGCACACGCATCGTATCATTTTCCCATAACTCAAACATACCAATGGAAGGTTGCGGGTTGTTTCCTGTTTGGAAAGTCGGACTCTGGAGAGGCTGTTGAGGGTTCCTCAGTTGCCTTTGCTGATTGGTGCCGTAAGAAGAACTGTCTTCTTGCAGTTGTTGGCCATGAAGTTCTGGTTGCTGTTGCTTGAACCTGCTGACTATGTCACCCTGTATCTTTGTCCCTCGTTTTTGAGCGATTGTGACTTGCTGTCGCGGAATCATTCCCCCGAGAACCGTATATGGCACTGGAAGTTTTGCTTCACCTAAACCATCAATGGTTTCAGACGGCCGAGCTTCTGTAATTTCGGCAGCAAGTGACTCTTGCTTTTGGTCTGAGTTAGATAGCTGCTGCATCGACGCAAGGAAACCAGTACTCTTTGGCAAATCGTTAAGCCTCATGACTGGATGGGATTGATCCTTTTTTGAGACGCTAGGAAGATTTATTGGTAACGGCTCCAGATTTGAAATTTGCTTTGGACAGCCTTGTTTTCCCATGTCAAAAATATTTCTTCCTGGTATGCTTTGCATGGAGCAAACATTTTCTGTGTATGATCCATCTTGTCCTTGTGGCTGCGAGCATGGATTTTGCTGGAAGTTTTCTTCTGCAGAAATTGTGTTTTTATGTTCGTTTATATCTTCTAATGCATCAAACCATTCATCGTCCAACATATCTGTTGTTCTTCCTTTTGATTTCTGAAGGAGGTTTCGAAAACTTAGAATGTCACGAGGGAAAAATACTTGAAGGGGTTCGACAACATTGGAAGCTTATTCAATCTCCCTGTGCGATGGATGAGAACAACACATATAGTCTCATAAACATTTGTGAATAATCTAAGAAGAAAATGAAGCTACTAAGATGCTACTAAGAAGCATATTATGAAATTACAATTTTCATCAAATAAGCACCATCAAGAAGGAATTAAATCTAGATTTATAGACTTTGATAATGGATATTCAATTTAAAATGTGTCAAATCAGTTGGGGGCAAAGGTTCTGGGTGGGCCCAAATGGCCAGCCGGAAGTAAAATGGAAGGAATAAAAGAAGAGGGAGGCACCCACTGATGAGATCAGTTTTCATTCACTTTCTGATGAAACTGCCTTTTCTGGATTATAGTTAATGTCTAACCGTGAAGCAATGATTCGCTGAATTCCCTCACCACAACGTTAGTATGTTGTTCCATCGTTTGGTCGGCGTTAGTTTAATAGAATGCAGAGCATCCATCAACTTGATACAGCCTCATGCATGAAGTTGATGCCGGAGCTCCAATTAGCTCATATTAGTGAAATTTCAGTGACTTTGTTGAGATTGCCTTCAGCAATTTCAAATGGGTATCATGTGGAGAAACCCAAGTAAATTAATTTTGCCGATGATCTAGATGAAGGTCACCAGATGGGCAGGGCACCAACGTAAAAGCTGTGTTTCCCATGTCAGACGAGATTGTTTCAGTTGACTCTTGTGCGTGGGTCTTCTTTTAACCTTTATCCACCATGCATCCCGAAAGTGGTCCTCGTTTCGTACCTGGGCGACGAATTCGAAGAGTGGCTTGTTTATTCCCTACATTTTTTAAACGTCCATTTTTTTGCTCTGACTCTAGACCTCCTGCTCTGGTTAAATGGAGCCCACTGAGTTTTTTCTTTTAATTTTAGATTTTCCAAATGAAGATTTTTGCTTCAGTTACTAGGAAGAAACTTTTCTATTCCATTCCGAAATAATTTTTCTCTATAGGAGTTTGGAAAACAATACGAATGATAATGTACTTTTTCCATAAGGAGGATAAATACGCGGAAGCAAATGAATACTTGGGCCCCAACAAAATTTATGAGGTACTCGACAAGTACAAGGCCAAATGGAATGAAATTTTGCATGAACATATATATGAGCATTACATTAGAGCGAGTGGGTAGTTTTAATCATATTCAATGGGTAGTTTTCATGCAGTTGTGGTTTTAATTTTCAGAAAGCATGGAATTCTTAAATTCGGATTTTCGACCCATGATTTTCTAAGACTTCAAGAGGAGCCTAAGGCAAGAGCAATCACTCACCTACTCGCAGGCATATTTTGGGGACGGAGCTCCTTCATGTGCAACTGTGTTTCATTGGTTTCCTGAGGGTAAGCACGGGAGAATGATCTTTAAAGATTAGTCCTGCTCAGTAGGGCCGCTAAAAGTCACCCTGGCCAACATCACCGCTGTAGAGATGCTAATCCAGGCGGATGCCAGAGTCACCTATGAAACCTTGTGGGAGACCCTAGACATGGGTTCGGTAGCAGTTACCATCCTGCACGACCACCTTGGGGTTACCAAGCGTTGTGCTGGCTTGGTTCCTCACAACCTCTCTGAGGAGCAATAGGAGGCATGTGTGCGTTGGCGCAAATTCATGCACCGTAATTTCAAAGGAGGGAGGTCCAAGGAAGTGTCGAAAATTATAACTGGCGATGAAACTTGGATCTACCAGTTTTGCCCGGAGATCAAGCAACAGTCCTCAGTTTGGGTGTTCCCTGGCGAGAGACCACCTGTCAAGATTAAACGCGCTCGGAATGTTAGGAAACATTTGGTGGTCAACTCCTGCTCCTCAGAGAGGTTGTGGGAGACCCGGCGAGCAAAATGCTCGGTGACCCCAAAGTGACTCGGACATCCACCTACATTAGCTCCTCCACAGCGTTTATGTTGCCTGGGACTACTGCTGATGGCGGCCGTCCTGAGCTGGGCTCATCTTCGAAGCTCATTCTCCCGCGCTTGAACTTAGCAAACCAACGAAAGACAGTTGCACGTGAAGGAGCTTGTTCCCCCAAAGTTCTTGTAAATTGCTCAATGATTGCTCCTGCTTTTGGCTCCTCTTATGGTCAGAAAATCATCAGTCGAAAATCCGAATTTTACAGTACCATGCTCTCTAAAATGGAAATTACTCAGGAAATATAACTCAAACTGCTCACTCTAATGTAATACCGATACATATTCACACAAAGTTTCATCCTTATTGGCCTTCTATCTATAGTAGCAGAACTTTCGGTAGGGCTCACGTACATGCTCAACATTTCTCATTTTAATATTCATTATTACCGGTGCTTGCATTCGCAATTAGTTATCAATAAGAGGCAGAAATGTGATTGCCTGAAAACCAAGAGGGGTTCCCATGCCGTAAAAATGAGGCAGGGGGCAACTTTTCCTTGAGGATTTCTCTTATATGAATCCAATTATTACGTTAATTTTTGTTCTCATCGTATGTGTGTTGTTTTTCTTGCGATGCTGTAAATAGTCGGTATTTTTCATCCTTGTGAGAATCACAAATAACTTAGGTAATGACCTACTCTGCCAAGATTCTCTGAATTGCGAGAATCCTTCATTTTCAAATCTTTGACTTAAAAATGTACTATCTCACTTTTTGGGGTTCCACTGACTTATGTTTTTTATGTTGATGCTACCCGACAGAATGGATCGCTTTTGATTTCGTTGATTGCAATCAAAATAATGAAATATACTGTATATTTTAAGCATGTACTTTCGAACCACTTTGTACCCAATAATTCGGAGACCAATTTGACTCTTAAAAAAGTCGTTCAAATTGCGGGTAACCCCCAAAATCGAGAGATCGGTACAAATTGTCCACGCAGGAACATGAATGAACCTGTTCTTTTCCAGCCTCACGTCCGCTTCAAGACATTCGTATTCGCGTCTAGGACTGCTAAATATGCCTTTACTTAGTCGAGAACCTGGGGACCTGCATCGTACGCTTGGTGTGCAGTAAGCTGGGTCGTCACAGTGTTTAGTCGCACGTGTGAAGTGTTGGGTATGGCTGGAAAAGGCACGACGGAATGTCTGGTCGTGTTGTGGTAGCACACCTGACCGTCAAGCAGGAGGTCCGAGCTCAATTCTCGGCCGTCCTCTGGCTTTATTTCGTCCTCTCATGCCATCCAAACCTTCCCTTAATTCGGTCCTCACGACACAAAACGCAAAACTTCTGCGATGACAAACGACGAATTAACTTGAATATTGACATGGTGAAGATCAGCAGCGGTTCATTACACCCAAGACCGGTACGTGAGGGTGTCTGTCTGACGTCATCCAACATTGAACGTCACCCGGCATCAGAAAGCGTTCCTAACAACTGCAAATGTCCGCATTTCGATGTAGATAGTAAAAATAAGGCTGCGCGCATGGAATATGAGGTCCAGGCGACCTGCCCGACATTCACTGCTGTCACTGTAGCACAGATTCCAACGTCTTCGCTTCACCTTTGAGTTCGGGCATTGGGTGTGCCGAATGCATTAACTGACTCTTCACCGAAAAGTCCCTGTTTTACTCTCCACCATGAAAACGGACACCTGGGAGTGCAGAGACCGTCTCGAGAGAGGTTTAGAGAAGGCTTTATGATTTTCGGGGTCACTTTCGAAGGTATATTATGCTTATTGCTCTCTTTGTTGAAAACTCCCTTTAGGGAGTTTTCAACACCACTCACACATTGTGTGAGTGGTGTGGCCAGCAACCCCAGACTGCAACCCTGTTGAGCATGTGAGACAGCGCCGTATGGACAGTTGTCAGGACACAGCGCGAACACTCGACGACTTGACCGATGCGTTAAAGGAAGAATGGGCTGCAGTCCTTTATAAGGTATAAGTGGTTGTTCTAACCACTTATACCTCACCCGAAGCATGTCAGAACGTCGCATGCTCCAGATGAGGGGCATCTATTTAAGAGGAGGTCCTTCTACTAGCTGAACATCCGTAATATCTGCAATTATCGTGTCAAAGCATGTATTGCGTTTCTGCTGATGTTGCATCACATGCCCAAACTCCTCTATCGTGACGGGGTATGCTGCATTAATTTTTGCACTCAGCAGTGTCAGATACGACCTGGAAACACTTCTTGAATAAATATATGATTGTATTGGGGCGTTAAGCACCTATAGAGGTTTAATGATTGTGATCTGCTTCAAAACTTGAATGTTGTATGAAACGAACACATACAAAACGTATGGGTCACATACGTCACAGAAAAAGGACCACCAGAAGAAGTTCGCATGAGCCTGGATTTCATGGATTGTCGCTCGCAACATTTTTTTCGTTCAGAGTCACTAGCGTAGAAAGTATGCAATACTTAGGCTAAGTGAATTTTCATTCGCTGCCTAAGGCTAAATACTGCTGCCTTCATATGTCAACTCGTCATTTTTATTTTTATGACCTGTGACCACTTTTATGATATTACTCTACATGTGGCATTTGGCACAAATGGACAGGCTCAGTATTTTTCTTTCTAATGGCGTCATAACAATCCAAATGAAGAAACGCTTTCCTCCTCTCAGTCACAAACATATGGACGAAAAACGAATTTGTCAAGTGTAAGTTATACAATATATCGCAAAACGGAATGAAGGAAATAAGCTCAAAGTCTCGCAATCAAGCATACCTGAAGTACTGTATATGAGGGACTAATGCCGCATTCTTCGGAAGAGGTGACTGTAACTGCTCTCATTCGCTTCCCACATTTTTTGTCCGAACATTTGACTGGGATGTATTAGTTTTGAATATGGGTGAATGCCTTCAGAGAGCATGGATGAATTGAAGAGATGGAGCTCTGTGAACTCCATCCCACGCTCCTGAAACTTGCCGTAAAGTTCCTTTACTGAAGGTGAAATGCTGCCATCACATCCGGTGTTCAAAACATGTATCGGCATTTCTCTTATATAACGACAAATTTCGCCGCAGAAATTCAACAATTGATGCGGCAGTTCTGGCTTGGTGCTTGGCATAGCAATCCACAGTGCAGAAAGATTGCCAAGGATGGAACCAATATCACCTTCATTTAGACGAAGGTCTTTATAAATATCCCATTTTCCTGGTTGTACACAGATGATCCTCAACGTAGTTTCTTCTTTAATCAGAGGAGTTTCAAGCACCAGGACCTGACTCTCAGGTTGAAGGAAATCCTTAATTACATATCGTCGACGGTCATTCCATGTCACCTCCAGTGAGACATGAATGAGTCCAGTCACGAAGTCAACGATACCTTTCCAACGCGAAAAATCGAATCAATATTTGTCATCCTAAACTTACAATACTAAAAAATGGCATCAAAGGGTAGGACTCACATTTTGCGGAAGTTCCTGTGAGCAGAACGTGAACCTCCCGATATGGAAATTTCTGGTGTTTAAAAGCGATGCTGTATTTTACGAATTTATCTTTATATGCTGTCGCTTCAAGAAACGGCACATTCAGAAAAGTAATATTTTCCTGTGAAGATCCTGGGGTGCTCCTGAATCCCTGAAAGTAAAAGAGAAAGCAATTGATTATCAGGTTTTCATCAGTTTCTAAGAAATCCAATTTGTCGACCCGATCGGATCTAGACACGACCTCTGTCTTTCCTGTGTGGTATCTATGGTCATTGTCAGGAGGTATCAATAACATGAGTGTAAATCATTCTTCCCCCGTTCAGCAAAAAAGGTTTACGAAAAACTGATTTTTTTCCCGAAAGCCCAATTCGCTTAAATACTTTTTTTTAAGAGAAAGTTGGTGACAGTAGCACTCAAATATATAAATTTACTCAAGCTGAGAAGTTTGAAAATTTGTAGCACGTTAGGTGAGGTTAACCCTTCTTTGCAGCATTTTGCCTATCGGTATTAATGCATTAATTTTCACATGACAATTGTGAGTTTGTTCGCTCATCTGGAAAACAATCTCTCATGACACGCAATGGCGGCGCGAAAGGATGTGGAAACTTCGCGGGTACTAATTTTTTACATAACCGTATCCATGCGAGCTTGGCGCTTTCCGATAAAGCGGTGGAACTTAATAGAAATTAGACAATGTTCATTGAGACACCACATTACTATTTATAGGCGGATGTCATTGAAGAACTTGAGGTTACCTGTTTTAAGTCATTATTATTCATTTTCCTATGCTCCCACAATATTGTATGATTTTCAATTTCAACTTTAAATACATGAAAGATCCTAACCACGTTCTACCTGTAGGCATGGAGAGGGTGAAACTTGGGACACAAAAAACTATTAGGTTGTTCACTCCAGAAAAACTCCTTTGGAGGTAGGAGGAACATCCCCTGGAGGCATTTTTTCGCGCGGCTGATTTCGCAGGCCTAGGCCTAACGCACTGATGAATCCTTACTCGCATACCATTCTCATACATTTTCTTCCTTTCTTCCTCTCTCCGGTTCGCTATTTTTTCCCCTGCCATTGCGAGTTTCTGATCTCCCAAACAGCATGTTTATGTTAATTTTACGTAAAATGAATGTAAAGTTTTTGTCCATTTTATATCATTTTTACGCAAACCATTGTCAAGAAAATGTCAACATTTTTGCAGAAATGTNAATTAAAATTAACGAACTAGAGAGTATCAGTCGATCTGCCATTCCACAAGACTCTGAACCATTGGATTTATCATTTTCGCCGCATCCTAACAACCCAACATTAAAATATATACCAGCCGACCCGGGGGAGAGTTCAGATAACATAAAAGGACGAAAAGATGATGACGGAGGAGTTCGGAATTGAATGCAGGACCTCCTAATCGACGGTCGAGTTTGCAACCATTACACCACCGAACCCAGAATATTCAATTGAATATCTACATCCCTAACATTACAAAGGGAGAGAAGGGCGTTCTATGCACATCAACCCCCCCCCGGCTCACTACTTAAGGGGTAGGGGACGTGAGACACAGGGACGTGTGAAACGTTCCCGCTTATTACGCTTGGTGTCCCCTTTCATCTTCGGAGGAAGAGTAACTTCCCTGTCCGGATGAGATCTCCGCCTAGGTACAGGGTGACCCATTTGAAAAGTTGACCAATGAATGGCCTTGTACAAAATAAACCACTTGACAGAAGAAGCTGAAACTTGGCATGTAAACAATTTGAAGTATGGCCTTCTCAAATCCGTGGAAAAAAAAGAGTACCATAAGATGGCACCACCAGAGCATGTGACATGGCCAGCGAACAGTATAAAAGATCAGTGGATGACCCCGAACTGGAAGAGTACGGAACCTAACCGGTGCAAGTCAATATGCTTGCGCTCACTGCGAGGGTCGAACTGATACAGAAGTTTTACGAAAATGGGAGGAATGCGGAGGCCGCCTTAAGGTAGTACCATCGAGGCCACAACATGCACCAAGGTCCACGCTCGCAAGCAGCGTTGGGAAATTTGTGGCAAAATTTAAATAGGCGGGATCTATGGTCAATTTGAAGAATAGAAGAGGTTGTACGGTTTCCGAAGACATGGCTGCAGAAGTGGCATTGACTGAAAAGGAGGAACGTGCGACATCGCATGTTGGTATTGTCAGTGCAAGGGCTGTTGCACGTCGCCCTGAAATACCGGTAGAGACAGTTCGGAGGACGATGGAAATTGGGCTTCTGCTGTTTCCATATCGGATTCATCGAGTTCAGCCTTTGTTAGCTGCCGACATGTAGAGGCGTTATAACTTTGCAATGAAGTTCCTTGCACATGTGGAAATTGATGAAACGTGTTTTTGAAAGAAAATGTTCAGCTTCATTTATCCTGCGGTTTGCTTTGCAATTGTCCACGTGACTAGCGCAAGTGGTGGTGCGACCTTTGACACTCCAATTTGTAATTTTTTTATATTTTATTTTTATACGGATTCGAGAAGCACATATTTAATCTGTTTACATGCCAAGTTTCAGCTTCTTCTGTCCAGTGGTTCCTTTTGTACACGGCCATTCATCGGTAAACTTTTCAAATGGGTCACTGTATTTATCGAGATTCCGACACCTTTGTCAATCGGAACCCTGTCCACTAATTGATCGGCACTCACAAGGAGATTGACTCCCAAGGGTGGAAAGGGCAGGATCCCACCTGTACTGTATGGAACAGTAGCACTTACTGTTGGACATCGACGTCGATGCCGTCGATGCCGATGCTTAGCAATCCTCCATCCTTATTTTTCACTCATAGGCTAACATGAAAAGTGGTGGAGATGAACTTTACAGACATACGCACACGATTGCGATCGATCCTAGATACGAATAGCACTCATTAAAAGTCCATTTTGAGGCGTGAATACCCCTTTGGAGACGGGGGGGAGCTGGGCGTAGGGCGGTGAAACGAACGTCAAACGAACTGAAGCTTATTTGAGAAGTGAACGTTCAAAGGCAAACATAGAAAAAAGAAGACGAAGGGCGACCACGAGGTGCATGGCCGAAGTGTTGGCGGGTCTTGCCAGGGCATGCTTCCGTATTCAGTAGGGACGCTCCAATAATCCCGTGGTACCCTAGTGCCTCTTTACTCCGCCAATGCGCACCTCAGGTCTGCTTTGAACTCTATTAATTACTTCGCACGTGAATCGCCGGCATTTTGCTAAGGCCTATTCCCAATCTCTCTCTTCTGCCATGAGCCTAAACTGAAGTTTCATACCCATTCTCATGATAAAAAGAAGTATTGGAACGACCCAATAGGGCCTACTGGTTCCTCTGATAACCTATTGTGCCTGCTGTGTGGGGCTGTTTTCCGGCGAATTAGTATTTAGAAGAAAGTTGAGGTTAAAAATCGGGGAGAATCCCATAGGAGTGAATGGTGACTAGACGCCATAAGCCCAACAGTATGGCTTCAATTGCAGCGCGCATGCCTATATTGTTTCTACGGGTGCGTCATCTCCAATTATTTAGTAGCTCAGTGGGTCTCCCATAGCAATAGTACGTGCAGCGTGACATAAGACCGTTAACGTTCGGAAACATGCCCGTTGGGTTGCGATGTGAGTAGCGCGATTCAGATTTTTAATAGTTTTTTTGGCTGTTGGGGAAGATCATATAGGAAGGTTCACAATTTTGTCTTTGTGATTTGAAGAAATAACGTTCTAGTTTCACTAAAGTCATTACTAACCCTTAGGAAGAGTCCTATTTGTATGATATACATAAGCAAGCTGTTATTCGATTTTAATTGCGGTCAGGTTCGTGAAAAAATTTGTAAGACATATCATGTAACAAAATAGTCGTTCAGGCTATAGAAATAACAGCATAAAACATTATATAAATACTAGGGTCCCTGTAAAAGTAATGCAAGTTATTTTTTCTGCCCCCAATTGGGAGTTACTTTTCAATCCTTTAAAATTTGCGCTTTTTCTTCAACATGGTAAAGTCACTAATGTCTTAAATGGTATTTGAGTCTTTCGGAAAGCAAACGATTGCTCCCAATGGTTTTTTCGCTACCTCACATTCATCTGAACCTTCTCTACTTTTAGCATTGAATCGTTCTTTCAAGCCCTAAATATTTAAAAGCGGAAGGTCTACCGCATTAAGGCAAGGGCGATCTCTCTCTGAGAATGGCTACAGTTAGCAAAACTGTATTTACCGCAGCGTCTATGTATTGAAACTCAGAAAAACATATTTCAAAGTGGAATAAAGTCTGAACAGAACTGATGTTTGCTTTAGAAAATCAAATTACAGGGAGCGTGAGGGAATATATAGTATTACTGATTACTTACTGATACTTCACCAGGATGTGCATCTTCGTCAGAGTGTTCGTCGTCACTGGAAACCATGCCGTAAACATTGGAGGTTGGAAAGTCGCGAGGCGTCTTAGCTTTCTGTCTTGAATTTCGATGATTTTTCCTGCTGCCAGGCGCCATCCTTCCTTGTCCAATATTATCCCGTATTTCCCGAAGTATTCTTACTCTCTCCATCCATCCGGGCTTTATTTGGTTGCTCTCTGATGAGATTAAGAGATCCAAATAGTCCCCGATGGCCAAGGGATTCGGTTTCAGGGCTATTTTATCCAGTTCGCAGAGATTCTGATGGGCATCGCAGACAAGATCCATGGTGTCATTTAATATATCTTCGTACTTCTGTCGAGAGGCAAACATTAACTTCTCGGCAGTCATCCTTCCCTGAAGCGCCTTTCCATAAGAGTTTTTCAGGTCATCCATTGTCTTCGTTTCTTCGACGGTGTATGTCTGGAATCGATGCTGACTATTGACATGCTCCCTAAAGTGACATTTGAAAGGACAAACCATACAATAACCTGTATCTGGATCTACGACATCACACTCTCCTTTCCGATCGTCGTTTGGCACCGTGCATGGGAAGTGGCAGGTGAAATTGCATCTTAAGCAATTTGTAACGTATTCACCTTTTTTCAAGTAGACTATCTTCTGTTTCGTCACCTGCGCTTGGTAAGTAAAGTTTTTATTGGCGTTTACATCAGCTTTTCTCTGCTCCAGTATAGCCATCTCAATTCTGATTGTATTCAGCTGATTCAGGGCTGTAAAGAATGAATACGCATTCTGCTCCAGAACAAGTAGCAATAAGACAAACACACATGAATCATTCTATTTTTTTTAAGCGACTGCTTACTCATAATATACGAATTACCATGAGTCCTACAAAGCGAAGTCTGTAGTTATAGGTTTGAGTCACTGACACGGAACTGAATCTCCTTTGTTGAAATTAAGTATCATGACGTCTTACAAACATGCATTGGTCGCATCACTGAGTCAGAAGTTCATTATTCTATAGGTAACCAGCAGCCACATACTAATCTATGCCGCTTTAGAACTGATTCATCTTTGCGCGTAAATATACTTATGTCATACTAGTAGTACCATCTTCTTCCAAAATGATAAATATTTCGCGAAAAATTGTACATGACTGGTTTTGCCGCACAATCTATGAAATTGGATTCCGAGGTAAAAATACTTCAAACAGAAATGAGAAAGGGTAAACATGCGCACAAGTTGAAAGAGATTAGTAATTCAGAGACGAAAGAATCATACTCACCATCTTGAATTCGATTCTGGATTCCTTGAATTGTCGCTTCAAGATTTTGTCTTTGTTGGAGAACTTTCTTGCTGAGTTGGAGATTTACAGGCATTGCTTTTTCGAATTTGGCAAAAAAGTTTGAGAAACTGCTTGCTCCTAGTCTCCAAAACATTGAATCAAAGCGGTATGTGTCAGAGTCATTCGCGTCACTGAATGTAAATAGTGCTGAATTATTGAAGCAGAAGAACCCCACGTGGGGTATGTCCAATTCCTCGACAGCATTGAGAACAGGTGGACTCTTACTGTCAGCAAATGTTATCATCAAGTAAATGCTGTTGACGACATCCTTTCCGAAAGCAGATAGTATGGAGTCCATTATATATTTCTCCGTTGGGGTCAATCTGGAGTTGGACGCCTGAAGCACAAATCCGATCCCATTTAGATGATCTAGACCCTCGCTTTCTCCTTTAGTGAAGAACGTCTGTAGCTGGGTCGTGATGCTCTTGTCCCCCACCAATCCCGTTGTGTCACCAAACCCAGGAGTGTCAACGATTGTGAGATTGTAGGGGGCTTGACATCCTTCTTGCCAAGGAAGTGTGTAGGCGGTTATCCAGGATGTCTGACTGAGTGCCTTTGGTTCCCTGCTCTCAGTATCGGGAATCAGCTCCAGCCGGAAGGAGTCCTCCCACTCCACGCCGTAAAAGTGATTGACGAGTGCATTCACCAAAGTGCTTTTCCCTATTCATTAAATTGATTTAGTCTACTGAACACGTTTTCGGGATTCGGCGAAAGTCGACTGTCTCGGAATTGGAAAGTTGCCATTAAAAATAATTCCTTATTAGCAACGTTGTTTCCGGGAAAGGCAAACAAATTCGCGAATTGCATCTGTAGAGCGCCGTAGAGTTCCATGGAGCGCGGTTGGCGTGCCATCGGCCCATCGGAACAGGAAAGTACGTTGCCATTTGAAGCACCCGTTTTCAATGGTCACACCTTCTAATGTGGTTCTCTTTGAATCAGAGGTATTTCTATTGTGACTTGAAGTTTAATCTGGTTGGGAGAAGTCATTGTTTGCCTAATTTTAGCGACATAAAACAAATGGAGACTTCTTTTTTTTCGCAAAATGGTCCATTGCAATTATTCCTTTATGCACAGATTTTAATATTACTAGTGTGAGAATTATAGAAAATAACTGAATTAAAATTAACGAACTAGAGAGTATCAGTCGATCTGCCATTCCACAAGACTCTGAACCATTGGATTTATCATTTTCGCCGCATCCTAACAACCCAACATTAAAATATATACCAGCCGACCCGGGGAAGACTTCCGCGAACTCTTCGGCAAGAAATCCCGAGTTCATTTGGCGGCACTAAAACCAAGAAGCGCTCTCATAGCAGCCATTCTTTCCCATTCCTTACTTGTCCCCACGTACAATCCTTTGAGTTCCCTTTCATCCCGCTGAAGGGAGGACGACTACTTCGCCCTTACGGCCCTTTTCAATATTGAATACAACACTGTTCGCTTCGTCCGTAAAGACCATCTCCATCACTTTGCGTGCAAGCCTATGAGTGAAATAAACGGTTATGGATACCGGATGGTAACGACCCAACCGACGGGATCCTTGCGATCTAAGAATAAGCCATCCTGTTCAGCCCACCCTGATGGGATCCCGCTGCTTTCACCCCCTAGTTACTCTCCTTCGCACAGAGGAAAACGGGACTCCAAGTATTTTGTGCTGGTTTTCCTGCATGAAAGCTCATATTGAGGTGTGGATATCCCTTAGTTATGGGAGGGGGTGGGGTAGCGGGATGCGCAAGTCGTACAATGACTCTCCTATTCTCAAGAACGGATCCGACTGTTGCGATGCACGGAGAGAAAGTACGAGCGTGAGAAGAGCACCCCAATCCGCGGATATATTTCACGAACTTTTCTTGGGAATTCCCAAGTCAGCAGCGCTAAAACTCAGCGGCCCCCTCAACGATATAAAGCAGCACCACCGCCATCCCGTTCTCGAAAATGACCTATGGAAGACTTCCACGAACTTCGGTTCGGTCTCGGCCATGGGTGTCAAACTATTTGATATCGTCCGGCCTACAATGTCCTCTTCAACAGTTGGTTTTTAAAGAGTAGACAATGTTGGCGGTTGAAACTTAGTTGCAAGATGTGCGCCCAACCACTCCCGAAGGGTTCTACCCGGCCGCCAGCTAAGTCAAGTTTGACATTTCTGGCCTAGACTGAGCGTGTAACACGGGGTCGCCAAAATTAATGGTGAGGCCTAGGGCAATATACACGTAAGGGCCCACTATCCACTCTTCTCCCCTCCCTACCGCTTCAACTACACTCACTGAGTGTGTTTGAACTCTCCATTGCGAACGAACGCTACACTAATAAACAATAGTACATAGATCATCCGCGATGCCCCCCCCCCGGCAAGGAACACGCGGCAAATTGCCCATTTTGCCCCTCCCCCCCTACGGACCTGAACATAGTCGTGAATCCATGAGTTCAGTCAGCACTTGAACATTATACGCGGCAGCCTCTCCCCCGTTCTCGAGAATGAATCCGACAGTCGTGAAGACTCGAAAGAAACTACTCGCTCGGGAGCGAGACGGAGAAATGGAAATACATCCATGAACTCTGAGTCGGTTTAGGCTAAGCGTGTAGCATTTTTGGATATTCAGTGAATCAGTCAAATCATGTCAGTCAGCGTCCCCATTAACATTCTGCCCCTCATCCGCTGCCATTATACGTATTGCGCATCCCCCCCCTCTTTTATTGACGGGGGTGTTCACGCCTACGATACGGACTTTTATCGAATGGCATTTTTATCCCGTATCGATCTCAACGATGTACGTATCGTCGGTGAAGTCCATCTCTACCACATTCATGTAGGCATATGAGTGAAATATACGCTACAGAAACGGGATGGTAACTTCGCGACCGACGGCGTCTTTCCGATCCAAGGGTTCCTGTTCCATACATGTGGGATCCCGCCGTTTTCACCCTCGGGAGTCACTCTCCTTGTGAGAATGATGATCAATAAAAATACGGGGTTCCGATTGATGAAGGGGTCGAGATTCTGATGAATATATGATCTGATGATATAACGAATAGATCTCATCCCGGTGTGGATTTCATATTTCCTTAAAGGATGAAAGGGGTCTCCGAGTGCAATACGTGGGGACGTTTTACACGTCCCTGCTGAAAAGTCCGTATAGGGAGCGGGGGTGTGTGCGTAGAATACATCTCTCCCATTGTAGTGCTATGGATAGCATGGAAAGGAAAAGCTGATCGTATATGGTTCTGTGATGCAGTGGAAAAGTATCATACTTGTCCGCCATAATAAGAGGCTCTGGGATCGGTTCTTGGCCGATCGATTGATTTTTTTTTTTGCTATGCCATCTAAACTCTTCCCTCGCCCCCCTCCCCCCCGGGGGATAAAGTTCTCGTGAATGTATTTGACTGTCACAATGGCCGGAAGGAAAGTGCCAGCTCGAGAGAACGAGAGTGAAACCTGGAGCAGGGCAGAAGAAAGCGCCGCGCATGCGCACATGCCACTGCGGAGCTACAGACGTCCAAGCATGTAATATATATAGATGATCGTGATTGACTGACGCTAATTCTAATCATCTTCTAGAGAAGTTAGAAATCTGAAACTTGAAACACATGTACCTTTTAGGATGCAGAGTGAAGAAAAAATCGGACTCTGGATGTACACGCCCTGGGGGCACCCATTTTGGGGGGGCATGTTTTCAATGATATATATTTGCTTCAGTCAAACGCAGAGACATGGAAAACTGAAGCGTGGCATGGACGTGCCTATAAAGACACAAATTTCAAGAAAAATGTCAAGTTTTGGATATTTGACCTGGGGGAATATTTTTCTTAAAAAGGTGCTTTTTCCGGAAACTTTTCTGATGCAATGAAGGAGAGAGCTAAAGAAAGTTGAAAGTTTGAGCAGAAGTACCTGTTCGATTGCTGAGTACATGTCCCACTTCTCAAATATGACCCATCAGGGCAGATTATGAAGAGATTTGAAGTTAGGCACACAAGAAACAATGTAAGTAATTATTCCGATGAAAATATCGGTTTGTTCTTTCTCGATACACATTCCAATGGGCACATACTTTTAATAGGTTTTTGCCACTTTGAAAATAAATTATTGAATGAATCACTACCCTGGTAATAGAGCGCCGAAGGCCCGACAATGCTCGCTAGTAATAAACTCGCTAGTAATACATATATATGTATATATAGGAAAACTGTCAATGGTATGGCATAGGCCTAAATAAAAAGTCTCAGACAACTTGTGTTTTCCATGGCCGCGTCCGAGTCCGCGTCGCGTGGAAATGGAAGGACAGTATGAAGTGCAAGATGCGAGATGCGACATTTCATGCGTACGCCTAGCAGAGCCTTGTCTACGTGGCCGCGAGCAGCCGCTCTCTCCCATTGTCTAGTTTGGATCCGTCGCCCTTGAGAGCTAGAAGGGAAGTGGATGTTTTAGTGGAAGAAGGGCACCCTGACCTAGGCGGAAAGCTGCACTTGCGCATTAGGTCGTGTTGTCCAGTCGCTATGGTTACTGCGGACTGACGGTATGAAAAAAACTAGAGTACCAGCCCAGGTACAGATCTGGCATTCCACTGGTCCATGTACCACAGAAATTATTTTATTAAATCGCCGCATCCTAAACATCCAACTTGGAAATAAATAATATTTTTCATTGGTACGGCATAGGCCAATATGAAAAGGCCTGGACCACTAGACATGTTCTCGATGATCCGCGCGTCCGTATCGGCTGGAGACGGGAGGACAGTATGAAATGTAGGATGCCTGATACGGCATGTTACGTGTGCGCCCAGCAACCCTGTACACGCAGCCGGGAGCAGCCGCTCTCTTCCATTGCCAACTTTGAATCCGTCAACCCCCAAGTGCTACAAGGGAAGTGGACGCTTTCGTGGAAGACGGGCATCCCGACACAGGCGGAAAGCTGCGCGTGCGCATTGGATCGCGTAGTCCGGTCGCTATGGTTACTGCGGACAGTCGGAATGAAAAAGGAAAAAAAGTGGTAAACCGACCGCAATATATATCATTTCTCTGTAGTACCTATGGGAATGGCTGATAATAGATTATTTTAATTTGTAATTTAGTCCCCTCCAGTCTATGACATCTTGACTGTGAAGCTTCTTTGAGCGCCTCCTCTTTCAACGTCCTCTACAATGCGATCTCCTTCACTTCAAAATAGTCGTTCAGGACTCTTCTCGAAGTCAATCTTCTACCAGTGAAAGAGGAAACTGTCCCACAGATTGAAGTCCAAGATGAAGATGGCTTTAGAATAGCGTCGTGATGTTACCCTGGGACATGAAGTCCTTCACAGCGACGGATGTGTAGGGTCGCGACCACGGATGTGTAGGGTTGACCCACGGCCAAATAACCTAGCTAATGGGATAGTGGGATATGTAATGGGATAGTGGGATATGTAATGGGATAGTGGGATATGTAATGGGATAGTGGGATATGTAATGGGATAGTGGGATATGTAATGGGATAGTGGGATGTGTAATGGGATAGTGGGATATGTAATGGGATAGTGGGATATGTAATGGGATAGTGGGATATGTAATGGTATAGTGGGATATGTAGCTTGAGAATGATGAAATATGTCCTTTCTTTTCCTATAATTCCGAAAATATTGCGGCATATGTGGGACTTTGTCACGGCACACCGGTTGCAATGACCTGTCTTAATTTGTTCCTATTTGTAACAGCGAAAAATAAGTCTTCAGATACTTCCCTCCCATGATGCGACCTCTAGAGACATATTTCAAAATATGAAAATAAAATTCCCTCAAAATTTTATGACGGAGCAATCCATCAGGATCACTCGCATTCAAAAGGGCCACTTAAGGCGGTGGAAGAAATTAATTGTATCTCACACTCTTCAATTTTCGTCGAGATTTGAAATAGGATAGGATGGGTAAATTTAATATGAACTGATTTCATGACGATTGGGCTTCACAACGATCCATGAAAGAAATGTTATGTATCGAACTGGAAGTCCCATGGAATACAAACGATTTAGTTCTTTAAAAAATTGCAGAGAATATGAATAGTTACAAAGTGACTGACGGCGGCATCATGGGATCAATGACCTTGAGTGTATCGGGCATCAGTGGTTAAATGTATGCATTTTTCAACCACTCACTATAGGCTACAAAATATAGTTCAACATTTCTGATTCCGAGTCAGTTTACCATCACAGGTGTGTCCACTTTATAAAAAATGGGGTCCATAACACCTGGTTGGCATTCTCTTAGGAAAATAAGGTTTTCTTACCCGCTCCAGTGGCACCGAGGAGAATGATGACTTTTTCCTCTTTGTCCCGATGAATGGAGTCAAAAGACAGCTGACACTTCGCTGTTCGGCTGTCTGGATCCTTCATTGTATACTCTGTTTTCACTTGATACACAGGCCTCGCATGGTGACTACGGGTACCTCTTTCCCTTAAGACATCAGCAGGTTTCCAGGAAGTCTTTTGAAGCGACCTGCATTTGGTCCATAGTTCTTGATTGCTTTGTTCAGGGATTGAATTTTGGCGTATCATGAATTGATCAGGGATTGAATCTTGGCGTATTATGACTTGATCAGGGTTTGAATTTTGGCGTGTCATGACTGGATCATGGATTGTATGTCGGCTTGTTATTACTCGATCAGGGAATGAAAATTGACTTGCTAAACTGTTTGGTTCTATGTCGACCAGAAGGGGAGAATGGACAGTAGGTGGTTGCGGATGTGCAGAATGCAATCTCATCGATGGAATTTCCCAATTGACAGTCGAACTAAATGGTCCTGATCCAAGACAACTCGTGACACTCACCTGTACAAGATATATTGTAAATGGTTATCACACAAAAGCTTTTCTACACCGTAAATGACATAAGTGAACGAATTACGCCCGACCTTGAAGGAATACCTTAGCCCAGGAATAATTCCATGAATTGTCCCCGGTGATGTAGTTGTTCGAATTAAATTCCAATTTTCTGGCGGATCCCTGTCGGTTCTGAACCAAACGACGTATTCCGTGACGTTGTTTCCACCGATGAATGGCTCACTCCAATGCACTTCGAGGATTCCAGTAGCTGGGAAAGCCTGCACTAGAACTTGTGAAGGTTCTCCAGGAGGGATGAACACTTCAGGACGTCCACTTCCACCATTATTCAACATAATCGAAAAGGCACTGTCAAGTCCAACCGCTTCTACTGCCACGAATTTAATGGCTATGTTCCCATGAGCCCGTACGTAATGAAGAAAGATTAATTGATATTCAAGTAACACTTGAACTTCATTGGGAGATCCGAAAAGTGAAGGTATCGATTCTGGAGGAATAGTTTCTTGAATTCCATTCAAGCATCTTCTCAAACTATCAAGAAATGGATCTGTCAGATCGAGGCCTTTGTAGAAGAAGTACAGAGTTGTTGTTCCCTCATCTTGGAATGGATGTAATGAATAGCGAATTTGCACTCCTGAATCATGGAAATTCCTTAAGAGAAAAGTAATGTTCCTGGCTTCTGCCGCCTTCTTCTCCATCCATGCTCGAAGGCGATTAGGAGAGAATGAGGTTTCCGAGATCCATCCAGCATAGGATGGGTTTTGATGCAGAGACTGTAAGGCATTCCCTATTAAGAGTTCGAAAATGTTTAGATGGTGAACCAACGTCTGGACTGTGATAGTTTCCTTCAATGCTCTGGCGTCCTCCTTGATTTTGGACAACTGCTGTGATAGAAATTCCATATCCTAAAAGAAATGTCACCGCAAATATATTTTACTTATGGATTCATTAACCCTTCCTAACTCCTAGAATAGAGTGAGATGGAAAAACATGGAAACCGTTATAGGTGTCATTTTGAGATTGGGAAGATTTTCTGGTGACATATATGCAACCATATCTTCAGCGGCGGTTTCACGAGCGACCTTAATTCCTTTTATAATATTGAAATTCAAAGCTAGTGGGTTCCCATGCGGTTACCTGTGAGTTGGACTAGTAGAAAGTCTTGAACGAGCAAGAATTTGGTATTTTCATTGGAAAACACGTAATCCCTAAAAACGGCCAATCGGTTCATGTTGTGATGTCCAAACCTTATGGTTTACCCATGTGCATGCTTACACGAGAAACGGAAATACTGTTTAAATTC
The DNA here is from genome assembly GCA_905338385.1 of Darwinula stevensoni. Classification (NCBI taxonomy): domain Eukaryota; kingdom Metazoa; phylum Arthropoda; class Ostracoda; order Podocopida; family Darwinulidae; genus Darwinula; species Darwinula stevensoni. The sequence continues at coordinate 81,270 of CAJPEV010000247.1, forward strand.
GCGTGCTTGAAAAAAGTATTCCTATCATTGTGTTGTTTAGGCATTATTAATGCCGTATTTACTGAATTGTCCTCAATTCGGGGAATCTGAAATATATTAATATCAATTTTATCGGCTATCTTTTGGAGATGGACCACCAAACTGATAAAGGAGATATAGACGCATTAATACCAGATGCATTTCGACGCGTTGGGGCAGCATTTCCTTGACAAAATACGTGTGGAGCCCGGTCTGGGCTTTCAGCACTATTGACCCATACTGACCCGTGTTTTCTTGTGTTGGGAAACATTTAAGGGCTTGACAAGGGCTTGTTTGTGTGTGTGTGTGTGCGCGCGTGTGTGATAACTCTACAGGCCAGCCGCTTGATATATGATCATGGGGTTTCGACAGAATCCTTCCATATCATCAGAGGATGTGTCTTTTCGAAATAAAATTTGAAAATCGGTCGCAAGAAAGGAAGGGGATGATACTTTCACCGAAAATCGAAGATTCGCTCTCGTCTCGCTATCTCTCGGAAGAACGAGAAGGGAGTTGCCCTTCTACTCTCAAGGGAACGGTGGCATTGCTCACTGCAGTGCCTCGTGCCTGCTGCAGGGGATGCAGATACTTTAAGCGTTCATGATGACATAGGGGCGATTTCTTTTTGTTCGCTGTCACAATGCTCCATTCACATTATCGAGTGCCAAGGATAATCAAGGGTCAGATGAGACCTGCAGGCTTTATACATATGACATTGCCCAAGTAGTATGTAAAGGCTCTCGAGGACGTTCAACGTGTTTTCAAAGAGGTCTTTGGGCATTCAATATACAAGAACTAACACATTTTGGCACTCGCTTAAAGTTCCTATTAATCATGAAACATGCTGCATTTGAATGACATTCGTCGGACGTTTAGGATGTTTTCCTGGAGCATTTCAATGGTTCCCACAACCGACGCTAGATGGCGCCAAAGTAATCGCTATAGTGTTTACATTGCTTATACATCTGAAATTAATCTGCCATACCTTCCACATGATAGACGATCTTTCTTTGCATAAACCAGAGAGGAAGATAATCGATTCTTGAACAAATCGTATATACGACGTTACCAAGTCCAAGGAATCTCCAAGAACTCTTTGTCAAAATATGGAGGGAGGATGGTTCAATATTTAAGGTGACTTTATAGAAAAGACAATAATGCTTATTATCATCTCTCTTTGGAAAAGGGAATTCAGTGAAGGGGGGATCTGATTCCTGAATATAAGGGAACTGTAGATAGGATTGAAGAGTTCATTGTAAGACTGAATTGGCTAAATTGTGTTTTCTGACCACACCCGTGGGAGCAGGCTCCACTCCGACTGAATCCAATTTAAGTAAAAAAAAAGGAACGTATCCAAAACGTTAATTTTATATTGTATAAGTCCTAAAGAAATAAAGTTTTCTTGAATCCTTTCCTTGGAAGTATCTAATTCACGTTTTTGGTGAATTCGCGTAGTTCAGGGAACTCATGACTTGAACTGTTTTTCATCGCTTTAAATTCTGTACATTAAAGCAGTCAATATAACGCTCCTATAAACGTCAAAAAAACGGTGGCAATAACTTAAATACATCTTGCATTGAATACGTTTGGGTGCTATTGTGGTGGTAGTCTCTGAATATGCTAATACCTTCCACAACAACAGTGCATTTCGTTTCCTCCGATATGCAGCAGGTTTACCTGCCACTAGTGTGAATGAGGTCATGGATGAAACTCGCATAGAAGAAACTTACAGAGTTCCAGAACCTGGACACTGTAATATATATCAACAGCTGTTATGCCGATTCTCTTTGCATTGCAATCGTACCACTTTCAAGGAAGACTAAAGTGAAAAATAAATATGCTTTGTATATTCAAATTTCGATACACGAGGTGTTACCAATGTTGCCAATCTCTCAAGAGTATGATTGAGAAGTTATTAATAGTAACTCTTTGGGAAAATCGCTCTTTTTTCAGGTTGCGATGCATGATGTCACGGAATTCCTAGGTTTTATATTACTTAAACATACTCTCTCTTATGCAACAAGTCCTATGAATATTGGGTCTTTTGGTGAAAATCAGTGCTGCAGAATATTTCAAAAGAAGGCGATAAACACGAACAACTGTTCCAGTGAAATGCATTGCTGGATCCTTTCATTGTGCGCTCTTCGACTCTGCCACTTTTTAAAGAAATTTGTTGCGGTAATCTAATCGTCTCTGCCAATGAAAGGGTAACATTTCTATAAGAATTGGGATTTGGTAAGACATTTGCAAAAATAGAGCCCTGTGGCGAAAGTAGCATTCGTACTGACATCGTCTGTCTGGCCATGCCGTATTCTCTATTCCATGGCCCTCTAGGACAATTCAGTGTCGAACCTTTTTATTGGTTCTATATCTACAGTACAGATTTAGGAGACAATGAACTTTGGCTTCACAGCTTACCGAATGAATTTTTGAGTGTGTTTTTGATGGATATTGATAACCTAGACACCTAAGAATATTAATGTTGCAAAATGCTGATTCGCAAGATTAGGTCCGGTTTGCAAAATTAGTGCAGAGCCTGACAGAACACTTGAAAATCGTAACCTGAATTCCTTTAAATTAATTTTTCAGATTCAGCTGCTTAGAGCTAATGACACTTCAATTTTGTTTAGAATGTAAAGAGCCACATTTTTTTTGGAGAACTGTCAACACTACCGAACAATAAAACCTAGAAACAGAGCATATGTTATCGTTTCATATCAGTTTGTCATGAAACTGCGATCTGAAGAGACAATTGTCCAGGAGTTCATTTTTCTTCGAAGGTTATGTATGTAGATTAAAGAGAAACTCTGATGAAAAGCATGTACCCCTTGGGTGATATGCCACCACTGCCAAAAAAAACAATATGAATTTCCCAGGCATAAGTTATAAGCGTCACTATTATTACATCATTAAGAAGGACAATTGCCATTTTCGCCTAATCGCGTCCCACGATGAACCGAAACCTTTGATACGGCATCTAAAATAATAATATAAATTGTCAATGGTCAATAGTGTTACTCAAAGTTACCCTAATCGAAGTGAAAACCTATGGAAGTGAAAAACTCGGGCAATATAAGTTGACTGATTTCGAAAAATTTGTCTAACCCTACTAAATCGGACCCGTAGAGTTGAATATTGACAGTCTTTCAAGCATATAACAAATCAAATTCTCGGAAATATAACCCAGCCAGGTTTGTATAGAAGAGATAGTCAATAACTAGGATTTAAAAAGAAACTTAAAAATAAGATAAGGATTTAAAATCAAGAGAATGATATGAATATGGTAAAATAAGGTTTACATAAAAAACACTATAAAAATAGGGTACTCTACTGTATAAATATGGTGTATATTCTGAATATTAAGATTTGTGTGTTAAAAAACATGAACTCATGCTGCTCTTTCGTTCATGAAATCCTTGGCCATAGCTTTCACAGTTTTTCAAAGTCCTGTATACTATCAATATCTGTGAAACACAAACATTTTCTCAGATTAAGGGAGTTCAAGTTCATTAGATTAGCTCTCTAATATTATTTCTATATTGCTGTCCTTACCTTTTCGGAGAATGCAAGTGCTATTCGTTCAAGTAGAACACAAGCAGTCTTGTTGCCATGCAGTCATTTGGGCAGTAGAAGACTATGGGGGGATAGACGCACTAGGTGACTCATCATGGGAAGACAACTTCCCCCTTCAATGAGATTAGATAAGAAATTCCCTACCGCAAACAGCCCGGATATCGAACTACAGATGAAAGAACTGTAGCATGTCGCCTAGTCAAGCGTTAACTAACTTCAATGAATACTCATTCTGACTATTTTGCCGCTTTAAGCAACGTTTCCAAACGGCACATATAAGAAAAAAGATTAGAAGCCGATGATTTCAACGGAATGATGTGCTTTTAACGTATACTCAGGCTTATCATACTACGATGAGCGTACAATGCATTCCAGGACTTTTTTGCTCTGCAAATATGTTGCTAGAGTTTTGCCACGTCCATTACTCTCGTCACCGTCTTATTCCGCACATTTTTTTCTATCGCTCTTCGAGTTTTGTAAATCCAGCCACATAGAAGTCTTTCGAAGCCGACCGAATAAAATGACGCAAATGCTGCTGAACCTTCTCATAGTTTTTCAACTTCAGGCCTCCCATCGATACCTTCAATGGCGCAAAGAGAGGGAAATCCGTGTGAGCCCAAGTCTGTACTTTACGGAGGGGTTGTATCAACTCCTAGCCCGTATAATTGAGAACTCACACTGTTTTTTGGGCTGTTTGTCGTCGAGAATTGTCATCTTGAAGGATCAATCCTTTTCGCAATAAACGTAGCCTCTTCTTGTGAATGGATGCTTGCACACGTTCTTATGCGTGACTCACCCCAGTCATGGGCGGCGCCATATTTAAATCACGCCATCTAGTGTTAGTGCACCTAACGAATAGTTTCGGGCTATCTTGCTAAGAGGTTACTGTTGCCTGGCTCACAATGATATAACTCACAATCACACTCCGCCTCTGACGATAGCTTTGCCCTTACTCCCACCCGAGGGGTGATTATCTTCATCACAGCGCAACTAAATTTGGGTTTGAAACAAAGGTATAGACTTCCAAGTTTTATTAACTACAATTACCACAACTCGATGTGACTACTAGTTATGGCGTGGCAGATATCCCGACGATACTCAGTCTCATCCCATACCCATTGGAATATGTCCGTTGAAACTAGCAGTCGCAGCAGTGATCCTTTCTTCAGTTTTAGCATACCTAATGGCAGTAGTGCACGAGAAGGCATAAACTGATAGCGACTTGAAGGTACTGGTGCACATCAAGCAGAAACTGATAGCGTCCATAGTGGGAGCTCGAGGGGCAAACAGACTCGCTTCGGACGCACCTTCGGCGCATTGTGATAAATTAAAATGAGTAATGCATTTAAAGTATTCATTTTTACGCTCCGATAATGATGTGGTTTTTGAACAGAAAACAGCATTTCATCCGGAATCTGATTCCGACATTCGCTGCAAAAATATCCTCGCATGGTGCCGGTTGGTCAGGATGGCACCTAATCGGACACCTGTGGCTCGAGGATGAAAGTGGGTTGAATCAGGTTGTATGTCTATTTCATTCAGCTCAAGAAATTTCAGCGGTTGTCCATACAGTCCAGGAGACAGTACGAATGTATCAAACCATCAAGGTTGAATAGAGGTATCAGGAGGGGATAACGCCCATTTGGATACCACGTGTCGAGGACGAGAGTTCCTGAGTTTAAGGATAGGCCTATTCCTGCGGCGAGGGGCCCTTGATCTGCATTATTGGGGAGGGGGGAAGGAAGCGTGCGGGGATCTCTCGTCAGTTATTTTCCGTGGGGCACTAGGTCACCAGTCCGATCCTATCGCATCCTTCCACAAATTGTTAGAATATGTGGAAGGATGACCACTTTTTTAATTATTTTTAATGACCAGTCATAAGCTTCAATTGCTCGACTGAAATGCGACGATCTGCCTGAATGAGTTCGTCCAGACGTTTAATGTTGACTCCAGCGACAGACGTGCTGGGGCGGTCTATGCGAGGATAGTCTTTAATTGATTTTCGTCCAAATTTAAAACGCTCCACCCACTAGAATAGAACCTTTTTTTTTAAAGCATTGGTCCTTTGGAACATTTTGCAGCCCTTGTGGGTGGATGCTGAATTCTCATCCTCAATCCCAAGGAATTTCGTCACAATCCGCTGCTCTCTCACAGGGTCCTCAGCCGTCTTTGTTTACTTCCACTCTGGCAAGTTTTGCTGATCTGCGCAATTTAAAGTATGTCATGCAGGCTTGCCATAATCATAAAATTGCAATGCAGATTTTAGGTGCAAGCGTTATGAGTATAACAATTTAAATGCACACATTTTTCTATCTCCCCACTTACATTCACAATGTCACTCGAGGTCAAAGTGGGTCCATTCACATCACTTTGAACCAATAATACACTTGTTCAAGCTAGCGCTCTGAAAAACACTAGGCTAGTAGAAGAGTGAGATATGATAGGGATGCAAGCAGGACACACTTGTTTACTCAGCCATAGGAGACAATGTGGAAACATTTATTTTGGATACAACTAAGAATGTCCACAAACGTCCAGATAACTATTACCCATTCCTTCCCAGTGTAAAACTACTAGTATATTATCACCAACCTTATCAAGGATTGACCAGTCCGACTATGCTACTGATATCGGACAACTCTTGTCACTGTTTTGTCGTCTGCTCGTTATGGTGTTTCACAGGATCGCGACACTGCACTCGCCCTAGAGTTTTTCCTTATTTCCGAGGCCTAAGAAATGAGGCGTTGGCGATCCGATGGACAGAATCGCGCGTCCAGCCCCTAACTACCATCGCGCACCGGTGGAAGTACGATTACGTCCTTTGAAAATGTTCAAAGTGCAAAAATGTTTTCTCTATGAAACAGAGGACTCGTTCTTCAAATTCCAATAAAGATCAAGCTTCCATCACTTTCCGTTGGGAAGTTATGCATTTTTTCAGACCTGAAAAAATCTCAACACTCTCTCGACAGAAAGTGTTAAAGTTGACTCTGACATCCCCTGAAATATGAAAATAAACAAGGACGCATCTGTTCAATACTATGAGCATTGGACATGTGCCCATCCTAAAACGTGGGGCAAACAGTCTTGTGCGAGAAGTGTCAGAGGCATTTCAATGGTGCAGTGAAGACAACAGTGAATCATGTAGAACTTGACATGCAGTAAGTCCTTGTATCTCTACATATAGCGAATAGACTATGCATATGTATGTTACTAGGGTACTTCCACACTAGAGACAATACACTTCTGAGGTGTCGGATATTACTGGCGTACCGATAGTACTCACTGTCAGATATTTACTTGCTAGCGTCCCTGTCACTAAATAATGTGGAGATAGGTTTGCCTATCATAAGGAGCTCGTCTTTTGGTGGATACCATAGAAGAATGAAAGTCAATTAGTTGCATGCTACTCATAATGAGCTTCCTTTGCTAGAGATTCTAAACTTCTCAAGATATATGCGCACGATTTTTTCCCTAGATAAAGAGAACAACCAAAACCAACGGAATCAAGGTCCATTATCTCTTCAGGAGAACGAGGAAAAGCTCTTTACGAGAAACTTTGCATTCTCAGCATTTGTCAAAATATTATTCTTTTCAGGTACCTGGGATGGAGAAAAATGAATATGATTAGTGTTCCGGAATAAAGTATTTAGTCCTCTTTAAGATGTAAAATTTCAGTTGGTGACGAGAAAAAAAAAGTCGTTTTGTGAACTTACTTGATGGACCCATTGTAATATGAAGGGACATATTCATCTGAGTTACCCTACAGTTTGCATCCAGATGGGAATAATGCCCACTACTGCCCTTTGAAAGCACGTCGAGTGCCGACACCCAGGTGGCAAATGGTTGGGCTCAGGTCGTAAAGGGGATTAAGGTTAAGCGATCGTGGGAGACAGTCATTAAGACCGAAAACAAGTTTAATAGGTTGAGGAAGGTCAGGTTGGATGGGGGATTGGAGGGCGGTGTGGGAGCAGGTGAGACTTCGGCAGAACGAGCCCAGGCCGTGTCGAAGGGGACAGGGAAAACGCGGACCCATGTAATCGTCGGTGACTCGAACTTCAGGCGCCTTGAGGGAGCGATGGAAAAAGAATCAGGAGCTCAGGTTTCGTTCAATCAGTTCCCCGGTGCTAGGATCGAAGACATAAGGGATAAGGTCTGATCGGTGGTGTGTTCCGCGTCGGCCGAGGAAGTGTCGGTTGTCCTTCACATAGGGACCAACGATACTCCCAAGTCCGGCTCTGAACTCATCATGGGCAGACTGAAGCAAGCTATCAAGGTTTGTCGGGAGGCAAGGTTAGGGGTACGAGTGACGGTGTCCGCAATAGTGAGTCGACTAGACAAGGGAGGAATCACGTGGTCCAGGTCAGAAGGGGTTGAGGACAGGTTGAAGGAGTTTTGTATCGCGGAGGGGGCAGGGTTTCTGGACATTAGGGAGGCTCTGAGGCATTGTAAAAGTCCGATGACTTGGAATGGAGTACACTTCTCGAAAGAGGGAGCTGGAACAGGCGGATTGGCTATCAAGAAGGGAATGGAACCTTTTTTAGGGTTGTAGATGGGGAGGACGAGAGATCACGAGCAAGGGACAGCCATTACGAGCAGCTTTAAACAGCCGCGTACTGGTATGCAGGAAAAGCAGGGAAGAGTAAAGTGTTTCTACGCGAATGCACGCAGCTTACGTAATAAAATGGACGAGCTCAGGGGGAGGGCACTGAACAACGGTTCCAATGTCATCGGAATAACCGAGACTCAGGGTGAATCTCACATTTCAGATAAGGAATTCGAGATTGTAAGCTACGACTTCTTGCGGCAGGATAGGACCAGAAGAAAGGGGGGAGGAGTCATGTTGTACGCTAGAACTGAACTGAGTGTTCGCATCAGAGAAGATCTCGCCTCGGCAAACTGTTGTGCAATCGAACACTTTCGGTGAGAGATCGGTGGGGCAACCGGGGAGATTGTGGTAGGAATTTGCTATAGGCCCCCAAACTCTTCTCTCGAGGATGAAACCGCTTATCTTGCACTTATGCGTAGGATGGGCGACATCTCGAAGCAGGTATTGCTCTTCGGAGATTTGAACATGCCCAACATAGATTGATCGGTGCCGCGAGGAGGGGACGAAAGGGATAGGGAATTTCTCGTTGCGGTTCAAGATGCTCCTCTCGTTCAGCACGTACCTGTAGAAGAACCGACTCGTGAGGAAGCTCTATTGTATTTAGTTTTGGCGACGAACGACAATCTGACCCAAGATGTTAAGGTACAGGATACCTTGGGAGATTCGGACCACTGTGTGATTACGTGGAATATCAAACGGATGAAGAGTAACGCCAAACCGGGGAAGGTTTCGTACAGCTATAATGATGCTAATTTTGAGAGGCTACGTGAATGCATCTCAGGTATCGACTGGGAGGTGCGGTTCCGTGGGCTGACGGTAGAGAAGTAATGGGGACGTACAATACGTTATTGCAAGGCTTCATATAGGAATGCATCCCCAAGAAGTCCACGAAATCGGTCAGACAACCGGTCCGGTTTACGAATCAGGGATAAGAAGCGGAAATGGGATATGTATACGCGCACGGGGGAAAAAAACGGAAAATGAGAAATATAGGAATATCTTAAGGTCGTTGAAGCGGGAAATCAGGTCTGCGAGACGGGAGGTCGAGGAACGGCTGGCTAGCGATGCCAAGAAGACTCCAATGATTTTTATTGATATGCTAGTGATAGGTGTCAATAATCGATCGGGCCTCTGCTGAACGAAAAGAGGGAATTGATTGCAAGTAATAAGGATATGACCAGTATACTTAGCGAGTTCTTCGCTTCCGTTTTCATTGTCGAATCCGAGGAAGCACCGGCTTTGGAGGAGGTGACTTCGGCGTGCATCAAGGATATTTCCATCACCGAGGAGACCATTGTGAGTATGACAGGGAAGTTAAATGTGGGCAAGGCGACCGGCCCCGATGGGATACCCGCTCGAGTTATCGAGGAACTCAAGAGAGAAATATTGGTTCCGCTAAGAATCATATTTGAAAGCAGCTTTTCGCGCGGTGAAGTACCTAAGGACTGGAAGCTAGCGAACGTCGTACCGATCTTTAAGAAGAGGGAAAAGGTCATCCGGGAATTATAGGCCGGTAAGTCTCACGAGTATCTCGGGGGAAGATCCTCCAGAGCATCCTAAGGAACCAAATTTTGTGTTTCCTCGAAGGAAATGCGCTCATCCGGGATTCCCAGCACGGTATAGGATGCGTCGTAATTGTCTCCCAACCTGCTCTAATTCTATCATTGGGCGACGGAAGAGAGTGATTAGGGGAATCCAGTGGACATTGTCTATTTAGATTTCGCGAAATCGTTCGATACCGTTCCTCACAAGAGGTTGCGGGTTAAACTGGAGAGCGCGGGATCCACGGTAGGACGAGCGAGTGGATCAGTAACTAGTTGACGGGAAGAGAGCAAAGAGTAATGGTAAATGGGGAAGTGTCGACCGAGGTCGGTGTCGCAAGCGGGGTCCCTATGGGTCCAGTCCAGGGACCACTTCTGTTTCTAGTCTGCATACATGATTTGGATCTAGGCGTCGAGGGTATGATGGGTACATTTTCTGGTGACACGAAAATAGGTTTTTCTGAGGGAGGAGGCGGATAGGGCTAGAGCCGTGCGAGATTTGAGTGTTTTGGTTGAATGGAGCAAGAAATGGCTCATGAGGTTTAATAAAAGTAAATGCGAAGTTATCCACGTCGATCGAAGTAACGGTAGCTCTCTCGACACGTTCGGCGAGGATAAATTGGGGAAGGCAAAAGGAGAGAAAGTTCTAGGAGTTTCTCCAGTTCGATGGCTGCGAGAGAACGAGAAGTAATCAACTCACGTTGTGTAAACCGCAGGTGCGGCTCAGATTTAAACAATCGTTTTTTTCTTGCAGAGTTGTAAATGATAGGAATGCGTTAGACAACGACGTAGTGGTTGCCCCTTCCATGACTATTTTAAAGAAGAGACTAGATGATTTTATGGACAAGCAAGATGTTGACTTAAGGCAATAGGTTCCAAGGATATGCTAAGAAGAAAACCCTACAAAACTCACAAAATAAAAAAATACAAAAATATTTAGCTTTAAAAGGAATAGGCCTACCCTTAAACTAAGGAACGCTCGACCTCGACACATGGTATCCCAATGGGTGTTATCGCTCTTTATACTACTAAACAACCTTGAACCTAGAAGGTCCGACCCATTGAGAAATTTAGGGCCTCATGCCATCTGGTACTGTCATCAAAAGAAACTTATATCTTATTTATTTTCTGATTATACATACAAAAACAAATTTGAATAATATTTATTGGCCACCCTTTAAAATACAATGGATAGTTACAAACCCTGATGATAATTGAAATATATGGAAAAACCAGTACTTCTTTTGCTTGCGAGGGAACATTATTAACCTTTCTGATCATTAATAGTCAATACTCGGTTTCATAGAGAGCAGTAAGCATAATTTCTCCAGTCCAGGTGAACCAAGACTTTGGGCGTAACGCATTTTCGACCTAATAAAAAAACTGTAATGGCAGTACACTTTTCTACTTTCAAAGAGACCTTGAGACAGACCAGAACTTAGGAGTCATGGGAAAACGCTTTCAGTTCCAGCCTTATAACCGGGCCATTTTTACATTTTCCTTTTAGAATTGAGATCCCGCTTCATTCGAAAGGAGCTGATTTCACTTCGAGCTGACTAGGTCCGGACTTCCTTAGCAACATTAAACGCTTTTTCAAGTGAGGGAGTTTCCTGTTTATTTACCGTCACCTCATATCTTATCTCTTTTCCTTGTCCTTATCTTTTTTGATACCCAGCAGAAATGCTACGGCAGTATAAGTGGCAAGGCGAAGACCGGATTTAAATTTTAACCAGCCCACCCTTCTGAAGCCTCTTGTTCTAGCGGGATGTCGGAAGACCTGTTGTGCAGCGCCCTTGAGAGCCTTGTGCTTCGGAAAGCAGGACTCATCAAGGTGTGTGCTGGTGTACCAGCAGTGGATGGTGGTGCCACTTCGCAGCTCAATCTCGAGAGACTACATGAACTCACCTTGCCATGGGTTGGTGAAGGCAAAGATCCGTAAGAACCATCACTAAAAACTTTTTTTCGCTATGTAATTTTAGTTTTGTAGGATGAGTCTGACATCACACATTGATGAGTATTCGCATTATTTAGGGATACACGTATATGATGACGCCAATGAAAACTGCACATATAATATACGGGGTAATATAAATGCACATATAATATAAATGCACTGTCGATATAAGAGGTCGTGAGCGAATGAGTGACTTACTAACGCTAATTCCACTCATGTTGTATTTCTAGTTGAAACCTGAAACTTACAGTTCGCGAAAACATAAGAAACCAAAGTTACACATTTTTTAAGGTTTTCTCCTAATCCATCCATCTCAACAAGAAACGCTAAAAAAAAACTATTTTAGTGTTATCAGGAATATGCATGCTAGCATATGATAGTGAAAAGTATACTTGGATAGTTTCATTTAAATCATAGGTCCATAGTTACAATGGTTTCATGAGCGGAGGGCTCTAAAATAGGGAGACTTTCCAAGTCTCTGTTTTTCCCTACGTTCGGTGTACTGTGTACCCTAAGCTAATTTAGACAAGATGCAAAAATAATAATATACCACTTATTCGAAAGTACGTGCTGAGTACACATATGCAACGATACCCGGTTATTTTTTATCTATATTTCTTTTTTAATTTTCAAAATCATCGAAACTGCAGAATTCGTCTATTTTGCAATTTGTTTCGATAATTAAACGTGAATCCCATTTTGATTCAAAATATATATTCCTACGCTACATTCATTCATGTATCTTTCGGTGTCATTTGGCATTTTTATCATTCATACCTAGTTTGAGTTCAATTTGAAGTTTGAGAGTTTTCACAAAAATGGCGGGAAAATATTTTTTTTCCCTTCAAAAACCCCATCGTTGATTTTAAATGTATTTCTCCTGCTGATACTGGCAAACACGTGTTGCCACATGGTATGGACATGTCCTCCTCATTTAACCTAACTACGTAGTTATTGATTGTTAAACTTGCATAGATTTCGACTATGTGAGAGAGAAACATGGTGACAGTCACGATTAATTTTTCTGAATGTGTAAAGCATGCCACGTAAAAATGTCATGTTGTAATGAATTCGATTATAGGCAGTTAACATCCTACAACGATGTGTACACATCGCAGGATAATGCCTCGAAGGTAAAGCCCACAAGGCTCTTGTTGCTTTTTTTTTAGCAGGTGGGCAATGATCATGATCGGCTTCATGAATATGGTAAATATTACTTGTGTTGGCAATTGGAGGATCATATCTGAAAGGACTACTTACGACTTGGGAGAAGAAGGAAGTCGAAAAAAGCCGCAGCCGGATCACATATCCCATGATTGTGGTCCTGTGAATGTCTGCAGAAGAGTCCATGCTAGTATTGGTCATTTTGAGCGTTTCGATCACGTTATTGGAATGAATTATATATTCTCCAACAGGAGCTTGGCACCTGGCGAAGAATGCATCAAGATCCATGTGAAGATTCTGACGGGACAGAAGGTGGAACTCCAAGTAAACCCGAAGAGTAAAATTCAGGACTTAAAGACGTTACTTCAAGGAAGATTCGGCATTCCCGTCAACAATCAGCGACTTGTTTTTGTGGGGCGCCAGCTGGAAGATGGACGCACTCTGGCTGACAGCAAAATTGTCAATAATGCTAATTTGGTTTTATTTGCTCGAGAAACGCAGGGTGGAGGGGAAGGAGCAACGACGTATTTCCTGGACCCGAACTTGAGGGATCCTCAATGGGATTACGACTTTACTAGGATCAAAGATACACGGTCCTTTTTCCGAGGTGGCCTCCCTTACTATCGCCCTTGTGGGTGGAGACGACTCGCTCTGAAGGTCATAGGAAAATACGGCTCAAATGACTGGCTTGGATCGTCCGGAAAGAGCCAAACACCAGGTCAGGATGAATGGCCTGTCTCTTATCATGGGACAAATGCAATGTCATCTATGGCAGATGGAGATGCGATAAGTAGGGGCATCCTCTCGACTCCGAGTCCAGTTATCGCTGCTCAGTATGCTGCTGAATTCCAGCATGAAGGAATCACCTACCAGGTGATGATGCAGAATCGAGTTAATGCCAAGGCATCTGTCTATAAAGAGGCAAAGCAATACTACGTCACTGCTCAAGAAAAAGACATCAGGATGTATGGAATACTCATCCGTGAAACGAGAAAATCGTAATATCATCCCATTGGCGATTCACATTTCTCCATGGCATGTTTCCTTATTTAAATCATATTGCGCACATTACATATGAATATCTGAATAGATTGGATTTTTGATTGATATGACTTCATGCACGCTCCTTGAAAGATCCGCCTCTCCTGGAACATAGGAAATACATTATGATGTATAAAATCGTTCCTTGTATACGAAAAGCTCGGGGTAGCACATACATATAAGAAAGGGGAAATAGAACATATGTTGATCTTTTCTGACTTCATTGCAATTTGGACTCTGGAATGCCGTTCCCATTCAATATCATCAGACGTTCATCATTCCCCGTCATTAAAAATCCAGCTGACTACCTGCACATCTAGGAAGTACTTATTTCACACCGTCTTTTTTTCCCTTATATAATGAAATGCATGCATTTCTTTTACAGAAACAGTTATAAGCTTTATGGACGATAATGCTCCGTTGCGGACGCATTCGGAAACGTCGGAGGTGAAGCCATATCGTAGCACCTTTCCAGTTGAATGGAATTAAATTTATCTGATGCAGAGAAGAGAAAAGAAAACACAGAGACCATAAACCTTCATCTATCTTTAATGAGAAAATTTCCATAAGCTAGCACCATCGCCCTTTGATTCAAGAATTTAAGTTGTGCTCAAAGAGACCGGAAATTTGTACTTTTCCTTCTGCTTCGATGACCTTGCATTGATAACTTTTTCTCATAGTCCCTCAAACAAGGAATACCTCTGGCTATTTTAACCAATGAATTGATGACTGGTTTCAAAACCTGGAGGTAAAACTCGGAGGTATGGAGACTTTTATGCTTCTAATGAGCATATCCAATGGAATACATGCATGCTTGTATTTCATACACCACCATGATTTCAGATGCTCTTCAATTAGGTTTCCACTTCCTAAAAGTGGTTCATCCTGGTAGTTGGACATACGCCCTATGTTTCCAGGACTAAGTGATGGCAGCGTTCTAGGGACGATTTGGAAAGCTATCTCTGCGTAATGTAACATTAATTAGCATGGGAAAAACGAGCGTTCTCCCTCGGCAATGTAAAGGACATCCCGCCAGAGATCGGCCGAGAAACCGAGTGGACACGTGTGCCACTGTGGCTGCCACCATTGCGCATTCACCACCAAAGTCGACACGGACCTGGTCATCACCTGGTCCATCACCTTTCTGGTCTGCTGTTTTTTATGCACCCACACACTCGCCACTAAGGCCTCCTCAATGGTGTAGCTACTGGTGTCTGCCATGGTTAAAAGCCAAAACTGAATTCCGCTGAGCTGTCGCAAAAGTCGCCTAGCCGGTCGCGCATGAGCCATTTCGCGCCAGGCCCATGCACCGCTGTGCTGACGGGGCATGTGAGATGCACACATGGATATTTTTAGATCTCTAGTCACGAAATATATGAAAATATATGAAAAGGTAGATAGGGGTACGGTGACTTTTGGGCCACCCTGTATAATATTGCCAAAATCAGAGAAAAAGACTCGGTGGAGAACATACGCCGTAGAAGACGACCCCACAAGATCACCGCCGCCAAAAAGGAACTCGATCGGTGGACTCGACGAAACCATAAGAGAATGGCGAAAGAACTGACACAAAAGTTTCTTCAGAACGGAGGTCGGCACGTGTCCCGATGGACGGTACAACGCTAGTTCAAAGGGATGGGCTAAAAGAGTACTTTTCCCTTTGTGATGCAGATGCTGAAATAGAACCACAAAGAGGCGCGCGTTCAGTGGGCAATTCGACAAAAGAAAGTCGATCGGAGCCGAACGGGATTGACCAACGAGACCTCCTACCGATTATTCAGAAATGCGATTCGTCGACGGTCAAAAAATCCAAGAGGCGAGGACAAGCGAATCTCGAAGAACAGACAGAAGATGATGGTGATGGGATGGCTTCATTGTCACGGGTCTGATCGGCTGTCATTCGTTAAAGAGAATTATGAAGCAATGTGAAAACCAATTTTCAAAAGTTTTTACCTTTCTTCAACCTCAACCCATCCTCGACCTCACCCTCGACCCCCCCCCCCCCCCGCCCCCAACCACCACCTCTCGTTCCGAGAAGAAGTACCTTTAAAAAGCGCGGTATACAAGCTGGCCACCATCTTGTTAATTTAGGGAGATCAGGATGAGATATCTCCGTATTCCACAAAATCGATCGGCCGCTGCACACCACCTCTTCAATCCCCATGAATTCAGCACAATGTTTCCTACACTAAAAAGAGAGGATCTAGGCAATGATACTATGGCCAAAGAAGTAATGAATCTGGCATAATTAAGGCATGATATTCGGCAACACTGGAGAGCGGGACCGGAGCAATCGCGTTAAGCTTCAATTAACGGCTTCTAATTTCCCTTTCTTAATGGCAAAATGGTACACTGGGCGCAAAAAAAGGAATTTTCGTCCCCTCAACGTCAATTTATTTCATTTGGTAGTTCACTTTCTCCGAAAACTTCCCAGGAGTGACTACGGAAGGGAGAAAAAATTTACGGTACGAAATTCACATTACCGAGAGGCAAGATTCAGTGACCTCCACAGCCCTGGCGAGATGAAGCATCACATTTTCTGGAGCGATTCTGTGTTGGAAGAGGAAGAAGTATGCCAAATGCAGTCCCTCTTGATTCTATCAGTGAGGAATACAAAACGGTTAAATTTTGTCGCCGGAAGGGTTTGAAGAAAGGTTGGGAGGGGCGGTCAAAAAGTATTTTTAATTTTTTACTCACACGCATAAGTGTGATGGAACGCAGGTTTCACTTTTACAAATCCCCCGCAATGTTCGTGCACCTTTCCAACGATTTGGGAGCCTTTGGGGGTCATCTGCGATCCAATGTTTAGGTGTGTTCCGCATCAACACCGGACAGCTTTCTGTAGAGCCTCCGTGGCGGCAAAGTGCCGTACCCGCAAAGACTCACTAATGCAGCCAAATAACCAGCAAGCGCTGGGGACAAAATCAAGGAAGTGTGGGGGATGTTAGATTGTCTGGAACCACAGCCTGGCAATTGCCTCCGTGGTCCGTCTGCTCGTGTGTGAGCGAGTGTTATCATGCTGGAGTAGCACCTTTGTCGCTCGTTTGCCATGGCGCTTCTGAATCACCCTGCCAAAGCGCGCCAATAAACCTGTCAAGGTGGCCACATATGCGTCCCTGTTGATCGTCTGAAATTTCGGAAACCGATCGATGAGTATGATTTTGCGATAGTCCCAAAACACGGTAGGCACTTGCTTCCCAGCGGTTGGAGCTGTCTTGAGGAAACGATCGACTGACCGTCGAACAGTCCCTACGTCAATTCAATGGAGAACCCTGCTGTCAATCCGCAAAAAGCGTGTCGAGAAGTGCAAAACATGAAATCTCGGCGAATTGGACATATTTCTGCACGAAGAATGAGACAGAATTGACTTGGTCACTCTAAATCATTTTGTCGAAACGATGAAAGCGTGATGGTTGGCTTTGATCGAATCGAAGGGAGAAACGATCAACTAATAATTGTGATACATTTGTACCTTGTCCCATACCTTATCTGTGAATGAAATTGTTTTTGATCCTCAAACCATCCACCCTGAGAAAAAATTGAAATGCTGGAGGTAAACACTTTTGCACCTTAGTGTATGTTCCACATGTTTCCTATATTGTACGTATTTGACAACTAATGGAGAGTAAAGTAGGAGTTTTGCTTCCAGAGGCTGCCCATATCAGCACAATATGGAATCCTTCCATTCGTGAGGTTGGGAATGAGTGAGCTTCAGAAATATGGCCCATGGGTTGCACCTCACAGACGCTTCTCGGTCAAATTCAAATTCAGTGCTTTGCACTATTTAGTCCACTAAATCTACACCAACTCTAAATCTGTGCATCTACCGAATATGCCATCAAAGCTTGATTTTGAACATCTGGTTTCGAAGAGCTTGCGACATTCAATAAGGGAAGAGCGTTATTTCTGACGGAACCAGGAATAGGGAACCTTCTGCATGGAATACAACAAAGTATGAATAGCCAGGGGAAATAGGAAGAAGAGAATGTGAATATGGTGACGTGGCCCCTCACGCCGGCCGTGGCACCCCTATCGTGCTATTCACTGCCTCGTGCGACTCCAACCCCAATATGGCGGAGGCACTTTTATCTCTCGCGAAGGCCTCTCCAGAGATATCTATTTACATAGCCGACCCGTGGAAGACTTCCACGCATTTCGAGTTGAACTAGGCCAGGAGTGTCGAACTGCCAGGCCTCTAGTAAATTTTGTCCGGCGTGATAAGTCCTCTTCAACAGTTGGTTTTGTAAAGGCGTATACTTTTTCAAACTTTCGCCGCTCACTCCCGCTCCCGAAGACGGATACGGCAGTCGCCAAAGCTAGAAAGAAACTGCTATTCCGATTGCGAGACGGAGACCACAACTTACGGAAGACATCGACGAACTTCGGGCCGACCTAGGCTAGGCGTGTAACATTTAGAGAATTCACGAGTTCATTCAGCGACCCTTGCAACGCTCTACACAGCAACCGCTCGAATATTATGCGTCTTGACAAGCCCCCCCTCCACCTCTTCCCCAAGGGGGTATTCACGCCTTTAAAGAGTGGCATTCGTATCCAGGATCGATTGCATCCCTGTGCGTATCGTCCCTAAGATCCATCTCCAGCCCTTTTTATGTAAGCCTTTGAGTGAAAAATACGGATAGAGAAAGGGAATGGTTACGACGACGCCGTCTTTCCTATCCAGGAGTAAGCGCTCCTGATTCATACAGGTGGAATCCCACTTTGTTCTCCCTCCTGAGTCACTCATTGTAAGTCCCGATCAGTAAGAGGACGGGGTTGCGATTGATGAATGGCTCGGGATCCCGACAAATATATGGACGAGGAGGTCATCCTTCCTCCAGAGATAATAGGAGACTCCAAGTATAATGCGTGGGGACGTCTTACACTATTCTCGAGAAAGAAGAGTAATAGCCCTCTGAGTTATTACTTTCTTGAGAATAGATCCGACAATTGCAACGGCGCGAAAAAAGAGAGGGAGTCATACACCCCAAGGCAGGCAGAAGACTCCAGGGAGAGCACACGTGATCCCGTTCGTGCGCATGCAACGGACCATCGATTACCAGCACCACCAAGGACCACAGTAAATTTATTATATTGATTTTTGTGATACGAGAATGTAAGCATTGGTTTCTGTAACACAATTCGAAGTTATTATTGAAACGTTGAAAAGCTGATCTATTTCTTCATACATTGCAGACTCAGGTTGGTGTGAACAAAGGGAATTTTATAATGAAATATGATTAACATATTTGGAAATTGATATTTATGTATGTACCTGCTATTCATTTGGAATGAAATCCATCTACAAATGGCGCAAAATATGAAATTGGATGGATAACGAGTTCGACGTGATCTTCTTGACCAATTCCTGTTCATTGACCAGGAGGTCAATGATTGATGATAGTATCGCCTAAGGGCAACAAATTCGGATGAAAGTTTTAGAAACAGGTGAGAACATGCTCGTAGTCAACAACTCGTAGTGAACGTGTCTTGAAAATAGCTTTATGGGGAACTGTGATATTACGGTTAAAAGACATTGATCTTTTTCCCCCATATCCTGCATATCCAATGCTTCCTCACGAGGGAGATCTCCATAGGTGGGCTGGTATTTTCCTGGCCTGATCCGTCCAAAGTAGCTTTTGATTTGAGAACCAATACCATGATTTAACGCATTCTGCCAACTTTTTGTAATTGAAGAACTCTACAAGTTCTTAAATTCGCTGCGTAGTACCTCATCCGTATTGATAGTACTGTATTTAGATAATGAAAATGTTCAATGTGAATTAATTTCCACTTGCCATGCAGAAATCATAAAGGATCAATCTGATTTCCATCAGTAGCACCTTCAGGTCAAGTTGTTGTAAGAAAAGAATACGAAAGATTGGGGAGGTTGGTGTTGCTTTTTATCGAAGACTGAAAGCACGAACACCAAGTGATTTTTAGGAATTGCTTTAAAACAGCTGCGTGCCAGGTAATATGAGGATCTCCAAAGGTGTTTCATGCAATTTTAACACTTGAAACTTCAAAGCCAGGAATGACAGCCACTCTTCGATGAGAAGGGTTAGACGAAATCCATCACGACCACTCTGATCTCTTCTTTTCCGCCTCACCATCCCGCTTCCTCTCGTGCCGCTTCTGCCTGGCTCTGAATCTTAGATAGGGAAAATAATCATCCTCAATATTAGAATCTGACTGCACAACAAAATTCTTCGTTTTACTCAACAATGTAACCTACATGGAATCTATCCTCCTGATCACTTTCAACTTTTTCATAGCCTTACCAACCCTTCCATATTCCTCATCGTGCCTGTCTTCATCAACCGTATCGCACTCAGAGGGAGATGAATCTTCATCTTCACTACCATGATTCGGGTCGAAAAGGGAGATATCAAAGCCATCTTCCTCGAACTCCTTCATGTATTCTTGAAAAGGATCAAAATCATGTCTGAGTTTTTGTGACAATTCTGCCATGGCTCGGGTATCCTCCAGGAATTTGATTCTCTGGACATGGCCAGACCGTCCTTCTCTTTTTTCAGTCTCGATCAAAAGGTTCAGATAATCTGTTATCCCTAAGGGATCGGGCTTCAATGCTATCTCGTCAAGTTTCTGCAAGCACTCATGCGCTCTCTTGCTCAGTTCCAGAATCTCGACCCGCTCACGATTGAACTCCTTGATGAGTGCCTTCATAATTCCTTCTGCTGTCAATATTTTTCCCTCCGCTTTCTGGTACTTCTTCTTCAGGTCTTCAGCAGTCCTCGTCTCTTCTTCCTCGTGCATTTCAAAACGATATGTGTTGTTGAAATGTTGATCCGGGGGACATTTGTTCGGGCAGACGAGACAATGCGTTATTGCACCTGTCTCCATGTCCACGCCCATTGCAGAACACATGTCCTTCACATGGTCTTGGGATATCAAGCATGGGTAGTGGCAGGAAAAGTTACATCTCAGGCAGTTCGTGACGTATTCGCCGGGGTCCAGGTTTACTTTTTCATGCTTCTGAACTTTCACTTTTATTTTGAAGTTTTTGTTTGCTTTCAACGCAGCTTTGTGTTTTTTCAATGCTTCATGTTCCTGCCTCAGCTGTTCCAGTCTTCCCAAACCTAAATGCAGATGAATGTGATATTACTCACGGAGGAAGTGGACTGCTCATCTTGAATCCAAATGTTTAGTACAGTAGTATGCAAAAATATATTTTAGCTTTTCCATGCAAAGCGCTCAAACCTAAGCTACACGCGTACCAGTTTGTGACCACATTTGAGCTTAGTGAGCTTAATTTTGTGATTTAGCAAACGTAGATTCGGCCTAGGGAACTTGTAGTTGAAGTCATTAGGGCCTCTCAGCTGCATGGCCCCTTCGAATTCAAGTAGGGCTGCTCAATATTAGCACCCAAGATAATACCCTCGTACTTTGGATAAGTTGATGAAGCATGTATTGCAATGTGTAACCCCAGGCTCCTTGGTGAGCAATGGAAGAAATCATTTCGGCCGATGGAGATTACGAGGAATAGTTAAAACAAATTAGAAGGAAACAATTCAATTTTGAATGCTAAGCCCTTGTCATGCATACCACTTGTTCTCTGATGAAAGGAACATCGTGGGACACTGAGGGCATTCTATCTTCATGGTTTTCTTAATTGAAATAATTGGAGCTTACTTGCAAACAAAATTCCTGTGAACTCTCATTCATTGAATCATGTTTCTGACTTATGTCCTACATCTCTTCAGAAAAAAAAAACATTATTTTCCCATCACAAGTGACCAGAAGCATATAATTTGACTCTGATAACAGACGTAATAACTATCTTCCTAATTTAAATGAAAACATATTGCCGTCCGGAACGTTATGCATAAGAAAGTATCTCTTCAGGTTCATAAATGAGTAACATTGAAGTTGTGCTTCTGTGTCTTTATCTCCGAGCGACAGGATATATTTTGAGATGACCACTAATTCACATTAAAACGACGAATTACCTTAGCGGGGCGCTGTAAAAGAAATTAATGAATCGTTTTTCTATATGTAATTGAATTATAATCGAAGGTGTGAAGTAAAATGAACTCTCTCCCACCTGCTATGATTTGTGGCTGAATGCCTTGGAGTGCTGTTTGTAATCGTCTCCTCTCTTCTAATACTTTTTTTGTCAATGTCAAGCTCACAGGTTTTGAAATCTGAAACCTCTTGAAAAACCTTTTGAAGCTATTCATGCCCATGTCCCAGCAAATTTTATCGAATTCGTCTATGTCCTCAACTGGCTCATTGTAAAGAGCGGAATTATTAAAGGTGAAGTATGTTTGATGGGGAATAGCTGCATGCTTGAGGGCTTCCAGAACTGGCGGCCGTTTGCTGTCTGCGAAAGTGGTCAACACATAAATATTTTCTTCGACGTCTTTTCCAAACACTGCCAAAATGGAGTCGAATATGTACTTTTGCGTAGGTGTTAGCCTAGCCAGAGCACCCTGGACAACGAAACAGATTCCATCGAGTTGATCCACACCAATGTTCCCTCCACAGGAGAAGAATTCTCGAATCTGATTCCTCAATACTTCATCTGCCGTGATACCTTCAGTATCACCAAACCCAGGAGTATCGATGACTGTCAAGGTATAGGGAAGAGCGAATCCATTTTGCTTGTGCAATACGTATGCGGTGATCCACTTTGTCTGACTGTGGGCTTGAGACTCTCCATTGTCCACGATCAACTTGAAACGGAATTTATCTTCCCACTTCACTCCATATACATAATTTCCAATCCCGTTGATGAGAGTACTCTTTCCTAACAGAAAGAAATTACATTATGAATTTACATTGCATCATGAATAATAAATATTCGATACAATTATATGATAGGCTTATTATAATGATATGGAATGTAGGGCTTAAGGGTCATTCAATCCCTGACAGTCTTGGAAAGGCCTTTCATTCATATTATTTTTCTACCACAACATTTCATTGAGTCAAGGAGATTGAAATTCATCACTGGGGGTTGCTGAAGGCTTAACGATTTTTCTTGTCGATCGCCAGGTCGTGAAAAGAAAGCAACATTTGTATATAATATTAAGTTTTTTTGGCATCACTTGGAATATATATAGTTAAAATGTGAATAAATATATATAGTTAACCATGAAAATAACAAATAAATAAAATTGTCATATTTACTGCTCAAAAGAACGATGAAGAGCCTATATCCCACGTTAGCAACGATTCTAAATCTGCCACAAATCCATAGACGTATGGCAAACGGTACAGCGTATTATTTGTGAATTTCTTGTAAACGAACGTAGCCGTCCATTTTCAATATGAAATTGAATCTGTCTATATCCAGCATTACTGTTCTGCTCCCTTGAGAGAGGTCCATCTGTCGCCGAGAGTCTATCAAGTAGTGTAGAAATACACTAATAAATGCCACCTTTCTTCGACTGCTTCTCGGGTATGACTTCTTGACTTCCTTCATAGGATGACAGCAGGATGACAACCATTTCCGATTCATTTTTTTCACATTTGGTTCATAATTTGCTCCGTATCTGTGCGTCTTATCAGAACCCGCATACAATCTCTTTAATACCCGAATGTACAGTAACTCTTTTAAAAGAGTTACTGTACATTCACAACCGAGACGAGACACAAGCGAGACACAACCTCTACAGTTATCAATTCATGTGGAATTGTTGGATGAAATGAGCAAACACATGCGCACAGACATCATGAGTTGGTTCGGTAACAATGTAATGGAAGTAAAAGAACCAGTGTGATGAGATCTTTACCGTCGCAAGAGGGACTGAATGATATAATCACCTTGCGAAGGGGGTAATTTTACCGTTGCCATGGGAAGAAAACCACATTCGTGACAAAAAGCTGGATTTTATCTAAACTCAACGTCTCGTCTGTTATGCGTATGCCAAGCTTTATCTTTCCATTTTTGCGCAATTCACTAGGAAAAAAAAATTATTTGAAAACATCTCCCTCAAAATGTGTGACCTCAGGGCATGTACCTCCTAAGGCGGACTTTCTGAAAAATTATCGCAAAGTAAAATATTATTGATCAAAACTTCCTCATTGCTGGCATTTGTTCATTGTTTTGTAATTAGGTTGCTTTAGAATAGAGTGTTGATTAAAATATTTTAGTCCAATTTAAACTGCTTGTGTTGTTCCTTATTTTTGCATTAAAATAAATTTGACCTGAGGATCCAGACAGCTTACGGAAAAATGGACTGCAAAGGTTAAATAGCGACCACGAATAGCTGGGCGAAAGAGTGGGTCAGACGACCCAGGAGCCTCTAAGTCAAATGTTGCGACACTTGCAATAAATAAGCCCATTGGAAGCCTTATTCTCTCCAATCGTCGCCATTGCAAATGAAAACTTCAATGTAGAGGGGTAGTGCGGAGACGGTGGTTCTGGACCATTTCCACTTTATCAAGGTGTCTGCCAGATGGGTTCTTAAGCAGCTCAACACCAACAATAAGCGGGAACGGTTGTTGATTAACTCTTAATCGCCTGCCCGTTTCAGAGCAGGACAGGAATACCTTCAGCACATTGTCATATGTGATGATACATGGGTGCACCACTGCAAAAGTCAAAGGGCGCTAAGCGGGAATGGAGGCCAGGATCGTCACCACTCAAGAAGCTTCGTTAACTGTAAGTCTACTGGCAGCATCATGGCCTCGGTGTTCTGGGATCACTCCGGAGTTATCCGTTGAATTTCCTCCCCCCAAGGGTTTAACATCAAGAGTGCCTACTACTACAACATTCTACAAGCTGTACAAGCTGCCATTGGCAAAAAAACTGTGCATTCTCTCATGGAGTGCTTCTTCCAGAAGGAATACAACGTTTCACAGCTCATGGCCCAAGAAACAAAACAATACAAAACTGAGCAGCCGAGGCTGGAAGTCTCTCCCCAACCCGACCGCCCCGACTCAATTTCGAGCGATTTCTATTTGTTTGGGCCCATGAAGTCAAAATATATTTGGTTCATGCCTCATAATTTTACACTAGGCCAACCTTGTCAATGCTCGTCTGTCACCACGTCGCCACATTCGTATTTTGACAATAAATGCAAGCATCACAGGTGCTCTGCTCAGAAAGTGAAATTTGCAGTTGTGTACACCATTCCTGAATTGGGAACTACTATTTGATTAAAACTTGCAATTCCTTTAAATTAATCATGGAAGGTGGAACGCCAAAGAGGGACAGATAATTGATATCAAAATTGTAGTTCAGTTGCAATTTGCTTCCGATATCAGTTCAGACTTTTATCCCCGCGCTGCCCTTTTAGTGGATATTTCGTTTTGGAAGTGGTATGATACATTTAGGAAAAGAAGCGAAACATTGAGCAATTCATTCCTAACAATGAATCCGAGACCCATATATTTGACCTTTTTGTTTCGGTCCATCTTGATTACTCAACTTTTTTTCCATCAGCCTGTTCGTTGTTTGTAAAGTCGCTGCTAATGCACGAACCATTGAGAACATGTGCAGTTGTCCGGGCCTTTTCATATAGGCCTATGACGTGCCCAAGACAGCTATTCTTTATTTCAAGGTTGGATGGTTACGAAAAATATGATAGCTCCCGTGGTATAGTGGCTATTGGGATGGCTGATCCATACCTGGGCGAGTATTCTTTATTTTTTATTAGTATCTGTAGGTCAATTCTCTACTGGAATTGCAAACAAGGTCAACTTTACCTGCTCCGCTGGCGCCAACTAACATGAGTACCTTTCCAACTCCGCCATCGGATCTGCGCTTGCCGATCTCGTACTTTGCCAATCTATTTTCATTATCTTCCATGATTTTCTTTCGTGGGAGCTTATATATAAATCCGTCAATGCTCTTGCAAGTGTCTCTCATTTTCTCAGCCAATCTCGACTCTTCCAACATTTTTCTCTCCTTATCGCCCTCGGATTTTCTCGCCTGTTGGCTCTATTAGAAGCAAGAAAATCAGGTTCATGCATATGGAAATGTGAATGAATAGAGTGATCAAGGCAACTTACGGGCTGGATTTGTCGCAATAACAAATCCATGCCTTCTGTCCCTCCCCTGGCCTGCAACAAGGAAACGTTGGACGTAAGGAAGAGCAGTCCAAATGGCAATTTTACTGATATTCATTCAAAGGAAAGCATAACAATGCCCTGGAAAGGAAGGGGGGTCAACTGGCGTCCTGAAAAACGTGTTAGGTTACGAAAGGACACATCAAATGACAAAACATTAACTTTGCGATTTTTTTTCATACCTGGAAGTGAAATCGTTGCTTAAATTTTGTTCAAGCAAGAGGACGAGCAGAATCTGGAATTCCGTAAGCAGACACAATATAAAACTATATTCTCACCATCGCGTGATGAAGAAGAAAACGAGCAGAATGTATTGTTTCTCTTCTATGGATCCTCTGAAGTAGGATACATTCCCGTTCGTTTTAGTATAGGGAGCAGGAATTTTCAATGCTACTACATTATTTTGCATGAATATCACATTTTCCCATTAAATTTAAACTTTTGGATTTAAGAATGGAAGAGCATCCGTAATCCAGTCTTCTTAAGACCCACAAACTCCTTATAACGTGAAACTGACTTATTTGAATGTATTAATGAAAATATTTAGTTCCTAAAATTCTCCACGTCTTCCAAATCACCCTACTTTTTACGGAAAACGTGATAATCACATTTCTCATTTTTATGAGGCTGTCAATTGAGAATGCAAAACCTGGAGAACTTCCATACATGTAATTCCTGCAGTAGATTCCTTAGGACCTCCATATTGTATGGACCTCCTCCTTCCTGGAAAATTTGAATATTTTTTCTCGGTCAAATGCATGAAACAATGAATACGATTCAAAACAAGAGGAATGAACAGAAAAATACTCCAATATTCTCAATTTTTTCAGAAAGGCATACAATTTCATTGCGAAGGGGGGATGCAATGTCACAGAGTAATTACGCATAGGGCATTTCACTAATTTGCTTAGTGACCCTGTCCAATTTGCCAAGTGCAGTGCATTATATTCCTGGGTCGTCATCGAATCAGCCATCTATGAAAGAAGACTGGGAAATGCCAAGCCTTATCCGTGCCATCATATCCAGTTCCATATTGATTCTTGCACTAGGCTCCGCCTATTTGGCGGGCATCTGGGACGGCTGACATCACGTCAGCTTTTCCTACTTGAGCATATTTTAACACTTATCGTTTCATGTTTTCAACTTGAATTCACCAAAGACACACTCAGCTCGGATCTAGCACATGCATACGGATTCCCATGGCGATTACATCAATGCAATCTGACAACAATGAGATCGTGAAATATAAAAAATGCAGATAATACACACAGTATAGGAGTATTATTATTATTACTTTTTGGGAAAATGGTGCCATAAAAATACAGGGACTTGAAGCAGCTTTCACATTCTTCTCCGACAATACGACTATAGAAAATGCGACATTAGCGAATAATCTGCAAGGAAAGTCTTATACTTCACCTGAATGGCATTAATTTCATCTGGATGCTTTCGCTATCCGTCGTGGGCGGCTGAAGATTTTCTATCTTTGTTTTTAATTTTTCACGATTTTCATGGTGTTGACGGGAGAGGAGATAACGAAAGTAATTGAAAAGTGCGTTATAGCCGAGGTTGGTGCGGCCATTGAAAATGGTCGAAATATGGACTATATCACCTCACATGACGTACTTCCCCACCTGCCTAAGAATGTGGCCCCCAAGAGCACTGCTTAGAACTGCTAACCAGTTAAGCTTAATTCGGAGTACAAAGGTGAGGTAGAGAACTGTGAGGGAATTTTTGGCAAAAGAAGGCGTCATTACGTTCATCATTGTTCAGGGTTTCCATTCGTGTATCGTGTGGACGATACTCCATCAGAACGAACTGGGAAGCACTGGATGACTGTCATCATCAAAGTTGCCAGTTAGTAATTACAGGCTCGCTCAAGGACTTGTTGCATTAAAGTTTTTTCTGCGTTCGCTCCCTCGCCTTCGCGCCAACATAGGTTACTGTAAGCTCAAATAATGTGAAATCATGAGTTCCTCTTACGTCTGCCGTCTCATTAATTAGTTGGTAGTACATCATGTAAGGCAACTTCATCAATGCGTTGCTGTCAGACGAGTTCTTTCCAACCGCGCGAGCCACGGACATAACGCATTTTTTTCAATAATTTTCCTACATCCTCCTCCAGCGTTAAATATAGCTCACTATTCCCGTAGTTGGCGTTATCGATTGTGAAGGGTTCCCCAGCCTCGGCTCTCCAATTTGGTGCATCCCCTCATTCCTGTTCCATGGAAAGGGGACTATGATAAATATTGTGTGAACTCCAGAAATATGACAGCTGCTTTCCAAAGTGCTTACCCATAGCCCTTGATCCCTTCCCGGGGTATATTTTGCTGACCATGATGTTGTGCTAAAGGTACTTGATTGGGGATGCGGGTTTCTTGGTTTTGAGCTGCATTGCCTGCTGTGGGAAAATGTGAAAAACGGTTTTGTGCATTTTGAGGGACTTGATTGCGCATGAAAGATTCCCCCAATCCATCTCGATTGCCCAGATCCATCTGGCTTCGTGGTTGTTCCGTATGTTGATATGGATTGTATCCCCAATTAACACCTGAACAACGATCAGAAGATGCTACTGTCTGGAATTCCTGTTGGTACATTTGTTGCATCTGTTGTCGAGATGCTTGCTGTTGTTCCATCGACGATTGATTATGAGCAATGTTCTGTCCAAACGTTCCAGGATATGGCGATGTAAGGTACGTATTCCCCATTTGATGAACTGAGAAGCTTTGTGGAGCATTAAAATGAGAAGGAATAAAATTCTCCTTGGGAATGGAGGTTTCTAGATTTGGATATTGAGTAGTCGTATGATGCTCATGCTGTTGCACGGAGTTGTGATACAAATGAGGTGATACATGCTGATCTACAAAAGAGTGCATGTTTTGAAGGAGTTGCGGTCTTTGTATGAATCTCACTTGCTGCTGGTTGAAGTTATCACTTGAAATAGCATTCGGTGCGCAGTAAATGCTAGGATCTGCAGCCGATGCATGTGCAGTCCCTGACGGATATAGTCTTTGTTGCTGCAGTGGCGTGAAACCTTCTGTGTTCCCAATAGTTCCTTGTGCTTTCGGGGGATCGACAAAATGTTGCTCCTTGAAGCCAACATTCGATCTCGCGTATTGGCACTGAGGTTGGGTAATGGGTTGGGCAATGCTGTTCCGTGGTGGTTCCAATTTACTTTCTATATTCGGTTGTTGAGCTGGAAACGTTGTCCCAGCGGGATAATATTTTAGAGCTTCCTGGTCTTGATTTAGTTGATGCAGCATATTTGTCATTCCAGGGATTTGGGGAATACCCATGGGGTACCCCAGGTTTTCCCCATGTTGGAAAAAACTTCTCTGTTGAGATTCTTGAGGGTTTACTGAATGAGTATACTGGTGTAGGATAGAAGAACCCTCGTTAGAACTGTGGTGTTGCGACTGCAGGTCAGAAATTTGCTGTACATGGAGCCGGTCATTTGAAATGCCAGTCTGTCGGGGCAGAGCCATGCTGCCTTGTTGACTCTGGAAAGGTCCTCCCAAGACTTGAGGAGGCAATGTTTCTTCTCTTAGACCACTATTTGCAGGAGAATGCTGTTTTTGTGGCATGTCAAAAGGTTGTGCCTGCAGTGGTGCTTGCAAGGTGCGTGTCTTAGAGGATGCATCATGCAGAGGATGCATCATGCAGACGATGCAGATGCATCAGAAAACTGATGCATCTGCATCGGCGCCATAGGATATAAGTCCCTGCTTGGGATTTGGTTACCAATGCGTGATGGGTACTGGCTCCATCTAAATTCAACTGGATCATTTGGATGCGAAGGATCCAGGAGATTCCCCCTCGGGATTCCTTCTACAGTGACAGCATCTAGTATTCCTTGTGTGCTTCGCACGCAACCGATATTTTCTTTATAGGGATGGCGTTGCCAAGATGTCGAGGGTGTTTGATTTTGTTGGGGAATTCCTTCCGTAGTTTGGACATTATTTGGATTATCCATGATTCTCCACTCCTGAAAGTTAACCTCTATTCATTGCCCATCATGCCGCTACCTTTCTCCTCCTGTTCCTCCTGTTCCTCTAAGGTTAGAGTGAAGAACACGAACTTAAATGTGCATTGCATTCTTTCAAAAAGTAAAGCAGTGCTTACCAAACCCTTTATTAACTGCTGCAAACAATATATCCAGCCAGAAAAAGAACATCCAATATTTCTTGGAAGTAAGCTGCTAATGAAAAATTTGAATAATTTTGCAGATATCTAAATCTGAAAAAGTTTTCAATGGTAAAATTGAATGGGACAGCATGCGAAACAAATCGTTTGTATCATGTAATTGAACATGGCATTGAGGGATCCTTCTGATGCGATCGCGTTTTCCATGTTACTGATTGATTATGGATTTTTCGCTTTCTAGTGCACCTCTTTTCCTGAAAGGAAAGAGACAACTTATGTTCCCATCCTGTCCGTCCGTGTGTCACACTTTGGTTGTCCGACGATAACAAAATATTAACCTGATCCATGCGAAAACTGGCTAGTTGGATATGAACAAGATATAGGCTGAGTTCGTTTTGTGACAAATTTGGACCAAAATTGGCATTTTTATTACAAATTTGGATTTGAAATTTGGCCACATCCCAGGGGAAGGCATGAGTTACCCGTGAACCCTTTAGGTTCTGGACCTCAATGCGCATGCCCGTACGACCCAGGCTTTGGGTGCGGTGCCGAGTTAGCAACTAGAGCAGTCGATTTCCTATCAACCTTCTTCGCAGATGGATCCAACCATGCACAATCCTCCATCCTCCCATCATCGTTTCATTGTCAACGTTTGTCTATTTTATTACCAAATTTACATGGCAAACGAGGTTTTTTTTAACTGAAAGGAGACCCACTAACGGATTAGGCTTGCCCAACTTCTTCAACAAGTGCTCCTCTTGTAATTTCCTTTGCGTATCCGTTGTCTCAATTTCCTCACAGGACAAAATTCGTCCATGCGATTGTGAATGCTGCTTAATCTTCTCCTGTATCGATATCTTGTGCGCTGCAGACTGCGTCAGGTTTGCAACGCTCTGTTTTCAAATTTTGCACCAATGTAAAAGCATCAAAAGCTACTTAAAATGTCAAAGAAACATGATAGCCTGAAAACCACCATTGGTTCCCTTGCCACAAAGTGGCAGGCAGGAGGCACTTTTGGTTTCATATTTATTTTATTTCATTCCTCTAATAAATGACAATCAACATTTTTCTTGCAAGCTCAGTCTTCATTTTGCAAATTCGGAAAATTTGCAGTTTTCTATTAATAGTAGCGGCGTATTTGTCAATACCTTATGAGATGCTTAAGCGAAGATACTCATCATTATATGATTAGTCTGTATGGTCATAATGAGATGATGTACGAAGTCTTTCGAAAACATTTTTACCTGCGTTAAATTAACTTCTTCCAATATATCCCTGAGAGATCGATCTGGTACCACAACCGTAACATCCGATCTATCATCAAAGTCGTTTAGGAATGGCTTAGGTACTGAAAGAGCATACATAAGATATTCTATCAATGAATTTATTACAGATAGGAAAACATTCTAACACATGGACATTTATGCAAAACCGCTTCGCCTCATTCTACGCTTGTTTGCGATGGCCTTTCAGAGCTGAACCTTTTTCTGCAATTTTCAACATGTTCTTTCTCATAACATATCTTAGAAAAACACCTTATTCATAATCCACCAACACTGTATGTGAATGTTACTGGTCTTAGCAAAATGACTTGCTGGTATCTCAATAGTTGCATTGGTTAAAAGATAGTGTATCAGTTCCTCAACATATGAAGCAGGTGTTCGTAGCTTGTCTTGTTTGCTTCCCACATTTTTTTTCCGAACTGCTTAGGCAGCATACTTTCGGAGACGGGGAGTATGCCTTCAAGTAGCATGGAGGAATTGAAAGCATGTAACTCCCTGAACTTGATGCCAAGCGCCTGGCACCGTGAGACATGTTCTTTCATTAAAGTCGGGATAGTACCATCGTTCTTTGTGATCAAACCTTGCACAGGTGCCCCCTTCGCAAATCGACTTACCTTGCTCCAAAAGTCTAATAACCGGCTTGGAATTTGCTGCAGTCCGTTAGGCATGGCGATCCATAGAGCAGCCGCGGGATTCTTGTAGGGAATGGAAATATTTCCTTCTTTCTGAAGAATCGCACATTCTTCAGGTGGAAAAACCGTGATCCTCAAGAGAATGTTCTCATTAGGAAGTGAAGTGTCAATAACCAGGATCCCATCACGAGTTCGAAGCTCCTTCTGAAGTCTATAACGATAAGAATCCTCCCAAGTCACTCCCAATGTCACATTAAAAAGACCAGTCAAAAAGTCATTCATACTTAAGAGCAGGAAGAGCAATGAAAGCACGTTGAGCATATATTCCTAACTGTTTCGAGGCTAGTAAATAAGGCTATTTTGGACTAAACTCACTTTCTTGGGAAGCTCCTGTCAGCAGAACGCTAATAATATCATCTGGATATCCTCCCATTTTGGATCCAATGGAATATTTCAAGATCCCGTTTTTTTGGGACTCATTCAAGATAGGTACATTGCGAACAAGAGCTTCTCCATCTGAGGACGTTTGGTGAGTCATGCGACCCTGATGAGAGAAAAAAGTTCCACTGCAAAATGCATATCAGACTTTAACTCTTCCATTGCAGTCGACAGCTGCCTTGGCTGGCGCGGTCATCCAGAACAGGCCACTGAAGACAGTTTTTTTAAACTCTAAATGTGCTTTTCCGCATTATCGACATCGTGTGTTACTCATCTCTGCATATCTATAATGTATTAAACCCATTTAGCATTGAACGTGGAACGCAGCTATTACGATTAAAGCATTCTAGGGATAGTGCACCGCGAGCACAGTACGGAAAGGGGATCCTGATAATTTTCATGGGGCTATTATCCATTTAGCCTCATATATAAAGCATTTGCTCATCATCATTATAAAGGTTATATTTCAGAAGAGCCAGGACAAAAATTCCCCAGCGAGGCCTACGCTTTGGTTCTAGTGATGACCTTTTCTTCCATTTTGGGTGTGGAAGTGAGTCCCACTAGAGCAGGGGAGGGGCCTGGAAAAGGCTGCACATTCCAACTGAACACAGTTTTGATTTCAGAGCTACAATATTTGTGATGCAGCAGGATTTTATATATTTTATTAAGTCAAAACACAAGATTTATCCAACTTGAATGCAGATTGGGTTGGTACCTGTTTTTTTTCTTGATGTCCAGCAATAGAAGAAAATGGCGAAGTTGTGCAAATTCAGTCATTTTTCCCAGTTGGATAAACCAAAAGGATTCTGAACTCGTTTAATAATTGAGTAACAGTCGGTAAAGATGAATGAACCTGGCCTTGCTTGACTTTTGGAAACCCTTGACGTTTGTATAAGAAAGTATATTTATATTTATTTCTAGGAACGCATTCTTTTAAATATTTACTTAGCAAATATAGTGAGCAAAGAAATTCCAGAAATCCGAGAGTAATAAGTCTTCATTGTGACTTAATGTATTTAAGTTACTTCTCTTGTATTGGCCTTAAATTCAATGGCTTATGCAGTGCACATTACACTAAAAGGGGTGAAGGAAAAGCATTTTCTTTTAAATAATTATTATTTGAAAGAGTACAATCTTGAAACACGTATGTCATTTGATTGCTAATAACAAAGGAACTTTTAT
The DNA here is from genome assembly GCA_905338385.1 of Darwinula stevensoni. Lineage (NCBI taxonomy): Eukaryota > Metazoa > Arthropoda > Ostracoda > Podocopida > Darwinulidae > Darwinula > Darwinula stevensoni. The sequence goes on from CAJPEV010000247.1 coordinate 114,881, forward strand.
CTTTGAGCTCCGACTCATCTAGATGGCAAAAGCATAAGGTAAATGGGTACACAGTTGCTTAGGAGTTATACCGAAAGAAATAACTGAGTAGAGTTTTGCATGACGCAGCATTAATTTTCGACAGCATCCAACATAATATTGCATTCAGCTTCGTTGATTGTTGCATTGATGCTTTGGGTTTATGCAGTCTGATTTACGGCAAAAAAGTAATTCCGTGTTATGTTCTTCGACCATTGCAGCTAAAAATCATGAAATGCACTATTCATTTCCCCGCCTCCCCATTATGGAGGATTCTTTAAACTTCTCTGAATTGACTGCTGTATTTTGGTAGGGTATTCTCGTGCCAAAAATATATATATATATATATATATTGCAGCGTCAGCTATTTGAACTCGATTTCTGGGAGTTGTTTTTGTGAAATGACCTCCCTCATATAGTATCGACGAGTATGAGATTAACAGTAAGCTGATGGTTAGCCGTCTACAAATATGCAAGACCATGTCAGACTGCTGTCAATTCAGTGTCAGGCTAGTGGATATGAAAACCTTGAATAGGAGAACATGTTATTATGCGCTACAGTGTTTTGCAAATTAATTCCTACCATCTTTAATATTTTGCATGGAAACTCAATGTAGCATCTATTGCGGTGACAGAGGAACTCCAACTATTTTTTCCGTTCCGGAGGATATATGTCTCCCTCCCGCATCGTGTCGATCAGTTAGTCTCTTAGGAGCTACTTTGAAACAAATATGACGTCGTGCGCCCATATGAAAGGATAGACGAGTCGTGGAAAAACAGGATTGGTCCCAAGCACCAAGTTGTACAGTCAAGCCCTCTGATATATCAGCCCTGAATGTAAAATATTCGACTTACTTAAAGTTTGTGTTGAACAGTGTATTTGAAGATAGCTGTGGCCGTGGGCACCATTGATACCATTCTTTCATATTCATCAGAATGCCGAGCAATATGTAGGTGTAAAGGAATACGTGACCTGAAGCCTAATACATTGTTTCGTAGTTACCCTTCCTTGCATTCGGCTTCTGAATAAATTATCCTTTCTACTAATACTTTTCTTTCGAATCGTTTCTTTTGAAATTTCCTAGGTGCGATTTCTCATTCCACGTCTTCCTGGACCCTCTTGTAAACCCTATGTAATTCCGACTCGTCATTTTCCTCGCAGAAGAAAATAAGTTCCATTATCCTTAATTGTTGGCCTCAAAATTATTCAATCCACTGTAGATCACTCTACACACGTCGGATGTCGTTCAGGCGCCACAATGAAAGCGCCCCCGTCCTGGCTGGTAGGATTCCCCCACATAAAATCATGGGCCCATGTCAAAGGGGTACGAATTCATTTGCAAAACACTATGACATGAACACGTTCGGAAAAAGAACTTTCAGCTTCGGCAGTTCGGTTCACTGTTTTGTTTCTGAGGAGCTGTTGATCTTCTATATAAACCTTATTGCAGAGTTAATTTATCCATACCTTGAAGATGGCTTGGCAAACTAAGAACTTATGGATCCTCTTCATTTTGAGGAGAACTGCAAATTTTCAAGCTGGGACGCTCATGAAGAGCATCAAAATTGTTTGCTTAATGACAATTCATAGCGTGCTTGTGGACATTTTTACCAGGGAGGTGCACTGCCGTTTTCATGAGAATGGGGTTTTCACCTTGGCTTGTTAGCTGCTGATCTAGGACAAAGAACTTATAAGGCATGAAGTTAAACCTTTTCCTTTACTGGTCTAACATTTTTTCGGGTATTTACGAGAGTGAGACCGCAAGAAAACAAGTGAGTGGTTGCATATCAAACAGTATTGGGAGTTCAATTTGTCTTTAGCCTGTCGGAATGGAATCTAGTCACAAGAAACTGGGAAGCAGACGATTCCTTCAGGCTCTTAAAATCATGAGACCAATAATATCCTCCTTGAATAGGCTTATGGTCGAAAGCATTTTTTTATTACCTGCTGTTGGAGGGTGCGGTTCCTTGGAATGGTTGTCATATCTTCATCATTTTGTTGGATTCCCTCAAAACTTCCATTCTTGGTTCCCGTCGAAGAGAAATATCTATCTCCTTTCCTCTAGATAGAAAGAAAATATGATTTTACTTAATTTAGTTTCACAGAAAAGTCAAGCCGCTCAGTTTCTTTCATGTATGTGATATATCAAATAGAATGTGTTCATTTTAAGGTCTAGAGATGTTTCATTTGCACTGGGGATACACACCACTGCCAATGCAATGTTAGAACGTCCTCCAAGTGGCAGAGCTTTACAACGAAAACGTAACTATGTTCAAGGGAAGGGTGTTTCATGTAGTGTTATGTCAACGTAATAGCTGAGACATGAAGCGCCACACCTTGAAATTCCTTAGTGTTCATGATAAAGCAAACAGCATGACTACATTAACTTTTATAGTAACTAATATCTATAATGTCTTCATCCTAAAGTTTCCGTTTGTGATTCTTCAGCAGTTTACCTCAAGAATACCTCACGCTTTTATTGATACAAAAGCAACTTAATATATCCGCGCCTACAAGGCCCCACTGATTTTTCCCCAACGTGTGACACTTTAGATTATAATTATTTCGTTTACGTTTCTTAGTCAATACTTACGAATTCCCTGAACAATTTAAACCTTGATTGCCCACTATGTTTTGTGGTTTAAAAACCATGTATCTATTTAAAAATGTCAGATATTTGTGCCTTGTCTTGCTTGTTTATTCGCCTGAGAACTCCTTATCGCCCGCCGAAGGAATCCAAGCGAAACGGTGTCTATGAATTGTTTAAACTCTCAGAAAATTATACATCTCATCTTCGTCGCACTGCATCTACATGTGAGGAAGCTACGAGCAATGTATGATTGCAGACGTCGCTGTGATCGGTGGCTCAGTTGGTAGCACGCTTCGTTCATATGACGGAGAACTGGTTAAAAACCAACCAACTCGGGAATTTATTTCCAAGGCAGGTCCTTGTTGTTCGGAGAGTGAGTAGACGGCACTCCTTTTTCGAGATGTGGGACGTGGAAGAACATTAGAATGACATACCCAAGGGGAGAATTTCCGGGTTTAACGAAATGATTAAAATTTGATTATCCAACTTCATAGGTTACTTGAGCCGAATTGAAGCTGGCTAGGGACTGCAATGGGAATTATACAGTACTTGACTGAAATTTCAGAGCAAAGGCGATTCATGGGGATGAATCTCTTGTACCATGCATTTATCGCATCGCGTATTAATGGTACTGAGAGCTATGAGGCTAAAACATTAAATTTCATGCGCTACATGATAAATATTGCATGGTTCAGGAAGTAGCTTCATTATAAGCGTATTTGCTTCAAAAAGTACTTTTGAGGTAGCTCTTTGGAATGATATACTGAAGGAAAAATTACTAGTATTGGCAGCGACATTAACGCTTTGACTGCCCGGGTTTGTGACACGTTATGGCTCTATCAGGTACATGTGAATGACACGACAACTGGGGGAAAACAACGAAACACGAACTATTTTTCCGCTCAATTATGGAAGCCAGCGTTTCTCTTAGACCATAATGGCCATCCCAGGGGACGACCATTTTGTTTCGCCACTCTAAACCAACCTGTTTTTAAGGGTCAAGTTATGAATAAATTTTTAGCGACGAAAAGTGGGTGAGCATGGCCCCTCGAGATGGGACATGCCATTATCGTACGTGCTGCATCTTGAGCGGAACGACTGCACTCCAAGTCAAACGGATGCGCTCTGTGACTAGAACGCGGAATTCCTCCCTTTCACTCCGTAATCTGTGCAGCCAGTCTCAGCTGCTCTAGTGACTAATGTCTGACGGATCTGTTTGCACATTCTGCCATTCCATTTCTTTTCTTAAAAGAAAAGTAAACATATGATTGGTCTTTTTTTCCTAGAATATGAATATGAATATCTGCATCATCATATTTTACGCCTATTTACCCAACCTATATGGAAGTCACTTGGAATTCTGAATAGCTTGTTTTGTCATTTTAGCCCAAGAGTTCCCTTATTGACGCAGCCCTAGGCGAATAAAATTTGCTTTGTTGTTGAATTACAGGAAGACGGACATCCCAGGAAATAGTACTACATGCATTTTCAGACACTTATCTCGTCGGAAACAACACGGCATATCTTAGTCTGACTGGAAATTGGCGTACTCTGCCATTCTGACCTGAAGAAAAGCGCTCATATGAGACCGCTTAAACGATTTTCGATTGACCGCATCATCCCGACTCTCGCGGAAACAGGAATTATGATTTCCAGTCGATTTAACGATTTAGCCAGAGTAAATTATTTTAAGACTATAGATGTTCCTAAGTTGGATGACAATTGAACTATTCAAGAGGTTTCAGGGTGCAATCAATAAGAAGTCACTCCATCGCGAATATAAATATTTCTGCGAATGGAAGGGCGTAAAAAGCAAGGTGATCCCAGCAGCAGACTCCTGTTCCTTCTTTTTTTTATCATGCACACTAGTAGCTCTCTCATATATTCCAATTATCTTGTATTTGCAGTCGACAGCTGGCAGAAACAATAAACAGGTGCTATCCGTAAATGATTGTATACATGAAAGTCATGAAAATGTGAGATCTTTGTTCTTTTGCTTTGAAAGAGAAACATCACAGTCCGCTGAAGGGAAACTTGAACACATACGCTCCACGTCACTACGTTCATGAATAAAAAAGTGTCAAACGTACTGTTCGGCTGTCGCGTCAACCTATGGATTTGCAACGTTAAACTGAACACACGCTCAGGCCTTACGACATAATCAGTCCAAATTGGTTGGATGTTATCCTACCATTAACATATTCCTTATGAAACTATTATTCTAATTTCTGCATGAACACGTATTTCTATGGAACAATTTTCCTGATGATACTCTACAACGGAAACACGATTGTTGAACATCCAAAAATCTGAGCGCGCTCAGTTTTCGCAGTCTTGCTTCTCACTATCTAAATATCATAGGAAATCGGAACCAATACATCTTCAATTAAACAGGGCATTCAACATGCAGCAATATAATTCAATCGCCTAAGAGGACGTCGAAAGAGCAGTCGATACTTTCAGTCTAAGTGTTCGCGTCAAGGTGTATATTCCCGAAGCGTTCAGAGTGAGACCGCAAGAAAACAAGTGAGTGGTTGCATATCAAACAGTATTGGGAGTTCAATTTGTCTTTAGCCTGTCGGAATGGAATCTAGTCACAAGAAACTGGGAAGCAGACGATTCCTTCAGGCTCTTAAAATCATGAGACCAATAATATCCTCCTTGAATAGGCTTATGGTCGAAAGCATTTTTTTATTACCTGCTGTTGGAGGGTGCGGTTCCTTGGAATGGTTGTCATATCTTCATCATTTTGTTGGATTCCTTCAAAACTTCCATTCTTGGTTCCCGTCGAAGAGAAATATCTATCTCCTTTCCTCTAGATAGAAAGAAAATATGATTTTACTTAATTTAGTTTCACAGATAAGTCAAGCCGCTCAGTTTCTTTTAATTATGTGATATAGAATTGGTTCATTTTAAGGTCTAGAGATGTTTCATTTGCACTGGGGATACACACCACTGCCAATGCAATGTATAGAACGCCCTCCAAGTGGCAGAGCTTTACAACGAAAACTGATCTATGTTCAAGGGAAGGGTGTTTCATGGAGTGTTATGTCAACGTAATAGCTGAGACATGAAGCGCCACACCTTGAAATTCCTTAGCGTTCATGATAAAGCAAACAGCATAACTACATTAACTTTTATAGTAACTAATATCTATAATGTCTTCATCCTAAAGTTTACGTCTGTGATTCTTTAGCAGTTTACCTCACGAATGCTTTTATTGATACAAAAGCAACTTAATATTTCCGTGCCTACAAGGCCCCACTGATTTTTTCCCAACGTGTGGCACTTTAGATTATAATTATTTCGTTTACGTTTCTTAGTCAATACTTACGAATTCCCTGAACAATTTAAAGCTTGATTGCCCACTATGTTTTGTGGTTTAAAAACCATGTACCTATTTAAAAATGTCAGATATTTGTGCCTTGTCTTGCTTGTTTATTTGCCTGGGAACTCCTTATCGCCCGCCGAAGGAATCCAAGCGAAACGGTGTTTATGAATTGTTTAAACTCTCAGAAAATTATACATCTCATCTTCGTCGCGCTGCATCTACATGTGAGGAAGCTATGAGCAATGTATGATTGCAGACGTCGCTGTGATAGGTGGCTCAGTTGGTAGCACGCTTCGTTCATATGACGGGGAACTCGTTAAAAACCAACCAACTCGGGAATTTATTTCCAAGGCAGGTCCTTGTTGTTCGGAGAGTGAGTAGACGGCACTCTTTTTTCGAGATGTGGGACGTGGAAGAACATTAGAAGGACATACCCAAGGGGCGAATTTCCGGGTTCAACGAAATGATTAAAATTTGGTTATCCAACTTCATAGGTTACTTGAGCCGAATTGAAGCTGGCTAGGGACTGCAATGGGAATCATACAGTACTTGACTGAAATTTCAGAGCAAAGGCGATTCATGGGGATGAATCTCTTGTACCATGCATGTATTGCATCGCGTATTAATTGTACTGAGAGCTATGAGGCTAAAACATTATATTTCATGCGCTACATGATAAATATTGCATGGTTAAGGAAGTAGCTTCATAATAAGCGTATTTGCTTCAAAAAGTACTTTTGAGGTAGCTCTTTGGAATGATATACTGAAGGAAAAATTTCTAGTATTGGCAGCGACATTAACGCTTTGACTGCCTGGGTTTGTGACACGTTATGGCTCTATCAGGTACATGTGAATGACACGACAACAGGGGGAAAACAACGAAACACGAACTATTTTTTCGTTCAATTATGGAAGCCAGCGTTTCTCTCAGTCCATAATGGCCATCCCAGGGGACGACCATTTTGTTTCGCCACTCTAAAACTACGTGTTTTTAAGGGTCAAGTTATGAATAAATTTTTAGCGCCGAAAAGTGGGTGAGCATAGCCTCTCGAGATGGGACATGCCATTATCGTACGTGCTGCATCTTGAGTGGAACGGCTGCACTCCCAGTCAAACGGATACGCTCTGTGACTAGAACGCGGAATTCCTCCCTTTCACTCCGTAATCTGTGCAGCCGGTCTAAGCGGCTCTAGTGACTAATGTCTGACGGATCTGTTTGCACATTCTGCCATTCCATTTCTTTTCTTAAGAGAAAAGTAAACATATGATTGGTCTTTTTTTCCTAGAATATGAATATGAATATCTGCATCATCATATTTTACGCCTATTTACCCAACCTATATGGAAGTCACTTGGAATTTTGAATAGCTTGTTTTGTCATTTTAGCCCCAGAGTTCCCTTATTGACGCAGCCCTAGGCGAATAAAATTTGCTTTGTTGTTTGAATTACAGGAAGACGGACATCCCAGGAAGTAGTACTACATGCATTTTCAGACACTTATCTCGTCGGAAACAGCACGGCATATCTTAGTCTGACTGGAAATTGGCGTACTCTGCCATTCTGACCTGAAGAAAAGCGCTCATATGAGACCGCTTAAGCGATTTTCGATTGACCGCATCATCCCTACTCTCGCGGAAACAGGAATTATGATTTCCAGTCGATTTAACGATTTAGCCAGGGTAAATTATTTTAAGACTATAGATGTTCCTAAGTTGGATGACAATTGAACTATTCAAGAGGTTTTAGGGTGCAATCAATAAGAAGTCACTCCATCGCGAATATAAATATTTCTGCGAATGGAAGGGCGTAAAAAGCAAGATGATCCCAGCAGCAGACTCCTGTTCCTTCTTTTTTTTATCATGCACACCAGTAGCTCTCTTATATATTCCAATTATCTTGTATTTGCAGTCGACAGCTGGCAGAAACAATAAACAGGTGCTATCCATATATGATTGTATCATGAAAGTCATGAAAATGTGAGATCTGTGTTCTTTTGCTTTGAAAGAGAAACATCACAGTCCGCTGAAGGCAAACTTGAACACATACGCTCCACGTCACTAAGTACATGAATAAAAAAAGAGTCAAACGTACTGTTCAGCTGTCGCGTCAACCTATGGATTTGCAATGTTAAACCGAACACACGCTCAGGCCTTACGACATAATCAGTCCAAATTGCTTGGATGTTATCCTACCATTAACATATTCCTTATGAAACTATTATTCTAATTTCTGCATAAACACGTAGTTCTATGGAACAATTTTCCTGATGATACTCTACAACGGAAACACGATTGTTGAACATCCAAAAATCTGAGCGCGCTCAGTTTTCGCAGTCTTACTTCTCACTATCTAAATATCATAGGAAATCGGAACCAAGTGTAGAAGTTAATTTGTCCCGTAAGTTGTACGTCGTTATATTAAGTTAGCGGATTCTCCTGCAGCTTTCTCGTCAGCTATGAAAGTCAGATTCACAAGCGCAGTTCCACATATAAGGGCTTCGCAAGGAGTTTCGTTGTTTTCCCCTATGCTTTAAAAGTGATGTGCAAGTAGGAACGGGTGGGAACGGCGATGCTACAGAGTATTCTTTTTATCGAGGGGCCCCGCTATGAGGGGCTGCTTCGAGTGTGATGTCTCGGCAGCTTAGTGTGCAGTGCAGGCTAGCAAGCTTGCTGTCCGCTCGTTGTGGTTTCAGTCTGAGTCTGCTTCTGTTGAAGAACGGTTGGTTTTGTGTGAAGTATTCGCTTGAGCAGATAGCTTTCTTCTACGATACGTACGTAAAGTACTCCTAATAAAAAGTTTAAAGTAAAGTTCAGCGGGAAATATCTTTCTTGGCCATAGTTCCAAGCAAATTGACGAACCAGAGGCTACTTACGAAACTGCGTACAACAGGATCATTGCTAGACAAGAAGAGAGATCGTACGAGGCAGGTTTTCACTATAGAAAATGTGGAAGACATCGGCGCTCGTCCGCTCGTCAGTCCGCGATAAAACGAACACCCTGTGCAACATCTCAATTGTGAGAATGAGGTTCTGAAGGGGGCGCCGTACCCACCCTGGGAAAATAACAAGGAACCTAGAGTTCCATAGATCTCGGAGAGTGTCTCCCCGCCCCTCAAACTCCCCGGCTTTGGAGACTTGGGCGGGTGCGAGAGGGTGGGGCGTGAGGTCAAGGAAGTTAATCCCCTCCCTCCTTCCCCTTCCAATTCATATACTCCCCTAGAGGGGCCATACCCTCACAGATATCGTTTGCTTGAAAATACTTCCCGTTTTCCAAATAAATTCGGAATTCAGGCTCAGAATAATTTCAAGTATATGTATTCTTATCCTACATATTAGATATATCCTAGATATTGCAACTAAGCTGTTTTCTGATTTTTCATTGACAATGACATAACAACACGTGGCCGATTGCTACTACTTAGCATTGGTTTCTAATTATCGTTGCTGAGTTACAGAATGAATCCCTTTCGTTGTATAACCTTTACTCACAACAATGAAGAGACTTCGGTTATTTCTCGTTCAAATGATTAATTACTTCCACAGGGTTTTTTCCCCCTACATTTCCCTTCATCCCTGGAAAGATGGATCTCATAAATAAATTATCGAATTGAAAACTCAAAGTTCATCCTGCAGGTGAACTTGGTTACGGACTAAGACAGGTCAAACTATGCAGTACTATACTGACAGGAAAATGTAAAAAAAAATCCACAATGCGAGGGTCGGGTAGAAGGAATGGTCGGCCTTAAGGGCGATCATGGCGCCACCCAACCTAAACCCCCATTTTCCTTACTCCCTTCTTGTCCTCGCCTCACCCTAGCCTGCTGCGTTGTCTCTCTCGAACGCCTTCTTATCTTCCCGCGAATTCCTCTTCAACAGTTGTTTGTGTAGACTTTTCCAACTTGTTAGTTATTGAAACTTTGATGTGATATATGCTAATGTGGACCCAACCACTCCTGAAGGGTTCCATGCGGTCCCCCGCTTCATCAACGTAACATCTCCCAAGCCAAGCGGTTAACATTGTTGGGAATCCACGGGTTCAGTCAGCGTCCCTATCGATGCTCTACGCAGCAGCCGGTGGAACATTGTACTCTTGCGCATTCCTCCCCCCCCCCCCTTCCCCTCTTTACCCAAGTTCACCCTTTTGATACGGACTTCAATGGAGCGGCACTCTTATCCCGTATTGATCGCGACCCTCTCCGTATCGTCTGTAAAGTTCATCTCCATTACTTTTCATGTAGGCCAAAGAGCCAAAAATACAGAGAAACAGGATGATTACTACGCGGCCGACGGGGCCCTTCCGATCCAAGGGAAAACGCTCCCGTTCTATCCCATCCAGATGGAATCCCGCGGCTTTCACCATCGGGAGTCACTCTCCTTGTGAGAATGATGTTCCATACGAGGACGGAGATCCGATTGATGAAGGGATCTTGATCCCGATAAATAAAGAGGTGGAGATCGAGCTCGTCCAGCTATCCAGTTTGTACATAAGCATCCCGGCGAAGAAAGGAAAGGGCGGAGGGGGGTTCGCCAGAAGTACAAATCCTCCCTCTCCTTTTATGAAGATTGATTCCGACAGCCGCAACTGCCGGAAAGAAAGTGCGAGCTCGAGAGAGAGAGACTGACACATGGAGACAGACAGAAGGCGGGTGTTCCATAAATTAGTTTACCGAGGGATTCCCAGCTATTTTCACAATAGTTATTGTAATTCATTTCGTGTAATTTTGTTTTTGTTTGACATTATTTTTAAAAGTTGTTATTTTCATTCTAGGTGAAGGAAGACGTACGCTTAAAAAACTGTTACTGGCATTTAAATTCATAAAGAAATTAATAAGAATTTAGCATAGTTGAAAACACGTCGGTAAACTGACTTATGGAACACACTGTATATATAGATAATTAAATTTCAAAGAATTGCACAATTCAATACCTCCACTAATGCAACTCTTCTTATCACTCACGTATTTTGAAACGGCATTTCGCTGATCATCAGAGGAGTCGTCGTCGGTGCAATCGCTTCTATTGAGATTGCGCTCGCCAGAAGTGGAACTGTAGGGATTCGCAACTTTCTCTCGTAAATTCTGATGGCGACTTCGCCCCGCATCGTGCATGATGCCATTCTCTTCCATGCTATCTCGTATTTCTCGCAGAACTTGGATTCTATCAGCCCAGCCAGGCTTCAATTGGGAGTTCTCTGATGAAATCAAGAGGTCCATGTAGTCTACGATCGTCATTGGATTGCGTTTCAGGGCGATTCGATCCAATATGCCAAGTTTCTGATGAGCCTCATTGACAAGATACATGACCTCGGATAATTTTTCGGCGTACTTCCGTTCAGAGGCTTTTATCAAATTTTCTGCGGTTAACTTTCCACGAAAGGCTTCTCCATAATTCTTTTTAAGGTCTTCCAATGTCTTCGTTTCCGCCACGACGTATGTCTCGAATCGTATCTGATTATTAAAATGCTGTGTCCAATGACACTTCAAGGGACACACTGTGCAATCGCCTGTTTCATGGTTGACTACGTCACAGTCCGCTCTCCGCTTGTCGTTCGGGACCGTACAAGGGTAGTGGCATGTAAAATTGCATTTCAGGCAATTTGTTACATATTGTCCTTCCTTCAATGCAATTTTCCTTTGCCGTGTCACTTGGGCTTGATAAGTGAATTGTTTGTTGGCATCGACATCTGCTTGTCTCTGCACCAATATGACCGTTTCGTTTCTGATTTCACCCAGTATATTCAAAGCTGAAAATATATGAATAAATGATTCCGTATAGATAACGAGCAACTTTATCCAAGGTATAACACGCAGTTTACCGAATCGCCTATGAAGGAGATGTATATTTTCCATTTGTACTTATTTAATGCTCTCTCTTGGATTGAACCTGAGACTGACTAGTCTCTTGGATCTCAATGGCACCCGTACATATGATAATTGAATTTCTCTTAGAGCTTAGTAAAAAATAACCGAAGGAAAGAACTTCGAAGCGGTCCTGCTGTCGAATGGTGCATGTGATATCAGTACTTCACCTCAAGGACATTTCAGTACTTCAAATTTTGCATGACAAAGAAAATGCGGGGTAGGCCAGGAGCTTACGTATGACTATGGTAAAGGTGGTTTGTGATTCATGAGTTTACAAATTACTGTTACAAAATACTATTACAAATTACAAATTACTATTACAAATTACTTTTCTCCTGCAACATAAACGCATCTGTTAGCTCGTTCCAAGACGCAGTGGTTCCCAACAAGAATTTGGGAATACTGCATCGCAGAATGAGGGCATATCGCTATTTATTTCCAAACGATTACTGGGAGTTGAGACTGAAGTTACAGCGTATAGGCAGACGGTCCTCCCCCCTCTCCTACAGAAACCAGTCAAACCACTTTCAAGTTTGTAGGAGAAGCGATGGGCAGGAAAAGGAATGAACCTATGTTTCTTCCCATACAGACTCTAAACCAACGGTCGGGCTACTTTTCTGTGGCCCATCCTGTACTTCCTCAAAAATGAGCTATGTTGAACTCCGGAGGGCTGCAGCCCCTGTATTCGTTAGAACAGAAAGCCTTATGCTCTGTATTCCCTCAAATAATGACTGAATCACCTGGTAGGTAGAAATTCAGATTGTTTCACCAGTCCTTTTAAGTTTGCACTATAAATCCAAACTAACTAACCTCAGGAAAGACAGAATAAACGCAGATCTAACGAACCGGATTCTCTATATGCTTGGCCAAAAAAGTGAGAAGTCAAACTAATTTAGCTTAATTTAGGTTAGCTAAAAGTCTTTGGCAAAGGACTATAATATTTTCTAACCCAACTGACCGATTAATCCCAAAAATCCATATACAGTATGTAGGAATGTGAAAACCAACTTCAACGGTCTTACCTTTCTTCAAACTCAAGCTTATCCCCCCCCCCCGACCTTCTCTGCGGAACTCACTAACGTTAGGCCTTGGCCGAACCAACGGACAATCTTCGGGTCAGGCCTAGGCCTATCTTTTTTCATTCAAAAGAAACGCAATCCTTGGCCTATGGACCAATTAGATCTATAAGGATTAATTATTGGTTCTCGAGACGCCTTGTTGAAGACGTGTAACGTTGTAACGTAAGAACATCGCAGGCCTATTCAGTCTCCCCTTCAGCAGAGAATGTGTAACGTTAGACCGAATATAGGTCTTTTTCGAGATCCATGAGCTGTTTTAGTGCGGTTGGGGAACATTAGGCCTATCCAGAGTTCTTCGAATCGTCTCATCTCGTTTTGAGAAGAAAGTTGCCATTAGAAAGCATGATATTCGAGCTGGTCGCCATCATGTTAATTTTGGGATGTCAGTTGAGACATCTCCGTATTCAACCACAATCGGCCACAGTAAACTACCGCTTCAATCTGAGCTCATCCCTTGAATTCAGCGCAATAATGTCTCCTGGATTAAAAAAAAGAGGAGATCCAGACAACGATACTAAGGCTGAAGAAGTCATGAATCTGAGATAACTAAGACACGATATATGGCAACACTGGAGGATGGAACTGGAGCCATCTCGCAAAGCCTAAATTAACGGCATCTAATTTCATTTTCATGGCGAAATGGTGCACTGGAAGAGACAAAAAAAAAACATTTGGTCACCTAGTGGTGACAAAAAGCGTTCTTTTTGTTACTTCTTGTATCTTTCGTTTGGTTGGTCTCTTACCTCAAAAAACTCCACAGGAGCCACTACCCAGGGACGAGAGAAAAAAAATACCGGAACGAAATTCACATCTCACAAAAGCGATGTTCAGTGATCTCCGAAACCCGGGGAGATTCAGCAAATTTGCAGGAGCAATTCAATGTTGAAAGAGGAGGAAGTATGCCAAATTTTGTTCCTGTTGATGCTCTCAGAGAGAAATACGAAAGGGTTTAATTTTGTCGCCCTAAAGGGTTAAAGAAAGGTAATGGGCCCGGTTAATCCACTGTGGTCCATGGTATGCACGCGCAGACATAACAAATTCGTGCGCTCAATGCTCTTCCCCTTGAGTCTTCTGCCTTATTCTGGGTGCACGTCTCCCTCTCTTCGGCTTGCATTTTTTTTCCCGGCCAATGTGACTGTCGGATCAATAAAGAGTGTATGAATGGAGCGGCCTCCCCTTATGGCGCGAGGCGCTGCACCCTTCCAGGCGCGGCCGCCATCTTACTGAAGTCGCAGAAGCAAGGAATTCTTAGCAGACAAATGGAGAGGGGGAGGGCCAAAGAGGCAACTTTCTCCGAGCTATATGCCTGGGACCTTCCACAGCGGGACCCAACCAATCGCGCTATTCATTCCCACGTGCGAGACTTCACCAAAATGGCTGAAGCACTTGTAAGTCTCGAAGCGGCGAAGCTCTCTCCAGAGACATCTATATACACTCTTTGGTCGGATCCTATCTGGGAAACGTAATAGCCCTGGGGGAAGGGGTGGGGGGGAGAGTTCGGATGATAAAAGCAGACGAAAGAAAAGCAGGGAGGAGACGGGAGTCAAAGGCAGGGCCTCCTGATTGCCGGTCAAGTGTGCTACCACAACACCACCGAATCCAATATTGCTCTATCGCACTTCTCCATGCCATCCCTAACATTACAACAGGCATACTGCGCCAACTCCCTGTTTCCCGCTTCGGGGTACGAACGGACTTATCCGCAGGACGAGCAAAACTTCCCCGCTTATGACACTCGGAGTCCCCTTTCATCCCTGGAGGTAGAGTCCTCGCCGGGATGAGATCTCCTCCCACACATTTAATGGGATTTCGACCCTTTTAGCTATCGGAACCCAGTCCTCTTATCGATGAGCACTCTAAATTCTATGGTTCCCGCTACCGTGCTAAGAGAAAGAACTAAAAGTGACGCTCAATAGAATCCATTTCTGCAATTAAAAGCCATCTTAGTTGGGACCATAGCGGCTCTTCTCTATCAACTACAATTTCAAAATTTCCCTTCGCAGTTTTCTTGTTATCGTGAACATGATGGAACGTAGTCAAAGTACGCGAAGCAGATCACGCAGAACGCGGGAGTGGTCTAGTTAACACATCGTTCAGACCTCTAGGTTAAATATTCAGGAATTCATTGTTCAAGGTTCTTGATGTCGGATGATCATGCCCTTGCCGTATCACCAGTCGACAATCATGCAGTAACGCGAAGTAGGAAATCTTCAATCACGCTAAAGGGCAATCAAGAAAACTTAAATGCGGTTTCAATTCAAAAAATATTTTACATGTCGATGACTATATATGGTCGCCCTTCAAGATGGTGAACATTTTAGAAATAATTCAAAATATAAAAACTTGTCAAGTCTCACGAGGGATGGATTGAGGAAAATTGTGGAAGAAAATGTATATTTGAATGTTGATGGTAAACTTAAAAAAGAAGAGCCTAATGATACTTAACACGTTGACCGCCACGGCCATATGAGCCTGGTGACTTTCCTGGTCCAAAATAAATTGTTGCATCCTTTGGAGAAGGTGAAGCACGGGGCACACCGGTGCGCCCCACGTTGCATGAAAAGGGACTTCGTGAGGCGCACTAGTGCGTCCCATGGCAGTCAACCTGTTAAATAAGAGAATACATGTATGGTATACTGACCCTCCTGAATTCGGTTCTGGATCCCTTGGATAGTAGCTTCAAGAGCTTGTCTCTCTTTCAGAACATCTTTGCTCATTTGGAGACTTACAGCCTGAGTCTCCTGGAACTTGGCGAAAAATGTGGAGAAACTTCTTGCCCCAAGTGTCCAGAACATGGCGTCGAATCGTGAATCTTCATCTTTTCCGTTGTTCTTTGGTGTGAATAGAGCCGAATTATTGAACCGAAAGTACCCCACGAAAGGGATGTTTCCTTCCTTCACAGCTTCGAGAACAGGGGGGCTCTTACTGTCGGCAAATGTGATCATCAGGAAAATGTTATTGCCAACATTCTTCCCGAAAGCAGATTGAATCGAGTCAAGAATATATTTTTCAGTTGGCGTCAACCGGGCATTGGATGCCTGAAGCACGAATCCAATTCCATCGAGGTGATCCATTCCTCCCTTTTGCCCTTGGGAGAAGAATTTCTGAAGTTGGGTCGTGATGCTTTTGTCCCCCATTAGTCCCTTCGTGTCTCCAAATCCAGGAGTGTCAACGATGGTAAGATTGTAGGATGCCTGACATCCCTCTTGCCAGGGTAGGGTGTAGGCTGTTATCCGCGACGTCTGACTCTGAGCCTTGGGCTTAATGCTTTCAGTGTCAGGAATCAAAACCAGCCGGAAGGGGTCCTCCCACTCCACGCCGTAAAAGTGATTGACGAAAGCATTCACCATGGTACTTTTTCCTGAACAGATTATTCAACAAAATGGGATTTGAGTGCCACTTTATCAAAACACGATAGATAAGGTCACCGTAAATAAGGCTATCTTACCTGCTCCTGTGGCTCCAAGTAGAATTATGACTTTTTCCTCCTTGTCCTCATGCACAGAGTCAAAAAATAGTCTGCACTTGGCTGTTAGACTCTTTGAATCTCTTCTTGTATCCTCTAAACGTATCTGATATAAAGAAGGTTTTCCGTTGCCAATGGGAGTTCCATTCTGCTTCAAAATCTCTGCAGGTCTTCGTAGTGCTTTTGGAGGCGGGCTTTGGCTTGCCTGAAGTTTTCGGTTATCTTCGTGATTAGCGTATGGATATTCATGACCATACCCGTTTGAATGCGCACCAGACATATGATGAGATGTAGGTATTGTCGATTGCGGAAATTGAGAATACAAAGACAAGTTATGCACTTGAGGGAGGGGGAATTCCCAACTTAGAGTCTGACTGCATGGTCCAGATCCAACACGACATCCGGTACTCACCTATATGAAAGGATCGATTGTCAGGATTAATAAACATTTCGTGGTCCTGAATTGGCAATGAGAGAAACCGACCTTAAACAAATATTTTTCCCCGGGGACAAGATCGAGAATCCTCGCTGGCGGTGAAATAACCTGTATCAATTTCCAATTCTCCGAAGGGTCGTTGCCAGTTCTGAACCAGATGAGGAAATCTGACGTATTGCCGTCCTATGGATGGCCAACTCCAATTCAACTCAATGGCTTTTACATCAGGCAAAACTTGAACAAGGAGATCTGAGGGCTTTCCTGGAGGGATGAACTCTTGCGGAGCCATTCCTTCTTCGCTCAGCATAATCGAATATGGATCTTTAAGTCCAACCACTTCTGCCGACACGAATTTCATAGCTGGGTTCTCTTGAAACCTTTTGTAATGAATGAAGGTATGTTGATATTCGAACAACCCCTGACAAGGTCGTGGTATCAGTCTTCTGTCTCTTCGGTCACCCTAATAAAGACCCGAAGGTGAGTCCGTAGATAAGTTTGATAGTTTCTCTCCCAGACGTCTTAGATACGGAGACATCTTTTTCGTTTCATAACTTTTCCCAGCATCTTGGAATGCATTTGATGCTTGGCGAATTTCCACCCCTGCATCTATAAAGTTCTTCAAGAGTAGTTCCAAATTCCTGGCTTCTTTTTCTTTATTCTCTAGCCATGTTTGTAGGATATTTGGATTGAATGAAGTATTTGCAAGCCATCCAAGGTAGTTCGGGTTTTGGTAGAGATGCTGCAAGGCGACTTCTATGAAACGTTCAAGTAAGTTTATCTGCTCGATCGTTGCCTGGATGCTGATAATACCTCTGAGGGCTCTAGCATTCTCCTTAATTATCGCTAGCTCACTTGGTAAGTCACTCATGTCCTGAAAGAAGCACAACCACAATAGATGTAGGTTTTCTACTGGAATAAGTTTCAATAATGAAATATAAATTTTTGTTTGAGGGAATTTTTACATGGAGATGTATACATATCACCAACAACAAAGGTATTGTTTACAATACAGGGTGAGCCATAACATCTCATACAAAGACTGTTTGTTCGTGATTATCGATTTTGAGAAACAGAGGCATCAGATTTAGAAAATATCATCATTGCAACATAAACTACACATAGGAATTATTAAACTTCAAAGCAACCCCCTTTGGCCTTCACACAGGCTGACAATCTTCCTCGGCAGCTATGGGTTGCAGCACGCACCTCTTCCATCGGTTGATTGCTCCAAGCCTTCACAAGGGAGCGCTTTAGGGACTCCACATTTGGATGATTTCTACTGCAGGCCATCTGCTCCAAACTTGGACCAAAAATAGTAGTCCATTGGATTCAGATCGGGTGAGGAGGAAGGCCATTCAGTGGAGGATATGAAGCCCGGTAAATTGTCCTGGCACCAAATTTGAGTGGCGCGGGCCTTGTTGGCTGGTGCTGAATTTTGCTAGAACCACCATTCCCCATTTTCGAACAGATCATGTGTCAGAGGGTGCATTTTATATAAGGCTTAAGAATATCTGCTAGATAGTTCTCCATTTGAATTTTGACCCCTTGATCCACAAAAACCAGGAAAGTCTTGCCCATGGCGGCGGACACTCCAGCGCTAACCATCACCGACACGGATGTTGCGTCCTCTGCATCTTATCGACACCATCAGGCAACTCCATGACACTGTTTCCATGGATCCTGTTGTTTTGGGTGTTCCACTTAGTTTCCATGTGTAACAGCTTCTCAACTGGAAAGCAGGAGTCGATCCAATTTGTCAGGCGTGAACCGCTGGAGCAGAGCCCAACATATTTCCTTTCTGGCAAGCTTTGTCCGTTGGTTGAGCATTTGAGTCTTTCGCATCTTCAAAGGTTTCAACCCAAGATTCTCCTACAGCACTCGCCACATGGTTGAGTGCGAGGTATCCAACTCTATCGCCAATTATCGTCCTGAACGCCGAGGATTCCACCTGATCCGTGCCTTCACATTTTTGACAAGCTTTGGCGTGCGAACAGAACGTGGTCGCCCAGAATGCTTCCTTTCACTGACACCTCCAATCTCATGATAACGCCTGAGAGTACTATGAACCAAATCTCGTTTGTAACCACTAGACTGGAGTTGACGAAAGATGTTCCCTGGGCTTTGGCCATTCCGGAACAGCTCAATCACAGCCGCACGCTTCAGCTTCAAGGCGTCCATATCGCCAAACGTAAAACAGCACATTATTGAAGTTACACCCACGCATATACGGTATACCAGTTGGATGGAACAAATGGGAAACTAACAGATTGAGCTGAACTATCTTGAGATTTTTAACCTATGCAGAAGTTTGTATGAGATATCATGGCTCAACTCTTAAATGGTCATAAATGATATCTGGTGTCGACCATATATTGAGTGGCAACCGGGAAGCATCAGGCAATATCAACTTGAAAGCATATTGCATATTGTAAGAACTGCCAATATTACGCTCGAAAGTGGTTATCACAGAAGAGGATTGCTGAAAGTATTGAGCCCAAAATGAATTTAATAGAACTTCAGGAAAACTATATGAACATATCATTGATTAATCAATGCAGAAAGAATCCTATGACAGTGGTTGGGTCTGACATACAAATGAATTCACACTTCATTAGGTTTACATCTTGCAAATAAAATTTTTGCATTAGTGGGATGCAAGGGGTTTTGTTATTTTCGGGGGTACGACTTTTTAAATGTAAATCCTTATTTTTAAATATCAAAGGGCGCTCAAGAGTCTATTCGTTTTCTTCAACTCCTTCCCGTTACAAAATTAACCTTCTTCGTATTCCTCTATCAAAGGATCTAGAGAAATGAATTTGGGAAAGTTTATTCCACTCTCAATACAAAAACAGCTCAAAAACATTTGAAGCTTCAATTCCTGGGGGCTGTGGAGAAAACTGGTTCTCGCATTTTCAAGGTGTCGATTTCACACAGGTTTTTCTTTTTCTCTTCCCCCCCCCCCCCTCCCGCAGCCACTCTTTGGCCCGTGCTCCTCTCCCGTCCCACAGTGCCACCAGATATCTTGCTGGAATTATGTCGGATTTAAGATTCCTTCGGCCTTCCTATCGATGCTGGGATATTCTGTTTATCAAGGTATTATACATTTTTTTGTGCTGCGTTCATGAGAAAAGCTGAGAATGAAGCAATAGTTAACAAGGACCCATCGATTTGGTGGGATATGGAGATATCATGCGTGGGCATCCCTAAATTAACTGAGAGGCGCCCAAACCTGCATATCAATCCTGGAGGCATTCACTTCTCAGAGCTGGTCGAGATGGTTCGAGAAACGGCAGATAGGTCTCCCGTGCCTGTGCTCAAAGAGATGTCTCGAAGGCCCAAAGATTGAGCCTCATAGGTCTAAATGACCCTATAACTTGAGATTCTTTTGAAAGTAGAAAAGTAGGTCTGGGCATGACTTGACGACAATCCGTGGCTTTTGCCTAGGCCTAATGTTAATTTGTCACTATGATGAAGGGAGGTGGGGGCTTGAAAGCGAGAAATGACCTTGAAGAATCATTTTTTCACAAGACTTTGTATTCATTGAGAATCCCAGAACTCTACGAGGTGAGTTTTAAAAAAATCACTGGTCACTACGCCACATCTCATTCATCTTTCCAGCATGAGCATCCTAAAGTAATGTTGAGTATTCGAATAACGAAGCCTTCAATGCGTGCACGAAATTTCATCGTCTCTTATGCTGCAAATAATACCCTATATACATTTAAAGCAGTAGTACATGGCATATGCATTATTTTTTTAGAGAGAATAAGGGACTGTCCCTTTTTGAAATTGGAGCATCATTCTAGGAATTGTGTAAGCTGGAAAAACAGACTCTACAAACTTCTAGTTGTCTCTGAATGTTGGAAGCATTTCTCCAAACATATGTTTGGAAAACTTGGAAAACTTGGAAAACTTAAAAAAACTTGCCGACCGCTTTTCCTCTCTCCTTTGAAAAACAAACCATATTTAATCATTTGATTCAACCAACAGTAAAAAAAAATGTGGAAAACATTTAAGAAGCTATATACATGAATTTCGTACTGGAGTCCTTCATTTTGCAAAATATCCTTACCTTTTGCTGAACCGCCGTACCATTCACATTGATGAAAGGTAGCTTGAATATTGTGACTGGAAAGTCGCCTGTTGTCATGCAGCGAGCCGAGGAATGTCACTGTGAAGGCAATCCACGTCAGCAATGATTCATGACGAAAGATTGCTTTCGCTCAACTAAGATTAGATAAGGAGTACTCTCCCTCAGTCAACCAGGTGGACTTTAACGGTAACCGAAAAACTCCTCGCCTGGTTATATAGGGGGACTTCTCGTCAGGTTTGTGTACTGCTTTTATGATGACGGGGACCATAACACTACGGATTTCATTTCGAGGTTACGATATTATCAGAGGATGAGGTTCCTCCGATTTATGACTGTTTATGTTTTGCATTTTCATAAATTTTGCTCTTAGGTCAACATTACCTTCTTTAGCGAAAATATGACTACACCTTTCCCTCGCTTAACAAAGGTTCTTTTTACACGGATTCACACTTGCACGGTTCCTCTTTTGCTACCAAACGTTTGAGAAGCACAGTGTGTTGTTCGCAGATACACGGCTTAAGTGGGGGTTGGCTTGAGCGGGGGCTGGCTTGAGCGGGCATGGTGCGCGCATTGAGTCTCCAAGACCCAGCACGTTGTGTTCTCAGCCACAATTGACCTCTCACGCCCCAATCGTTTGTTGTATTTACGCACATTCTGGGGTATCAAGGGCCTCGGAACTTGGGGGGCAGGGATACCACATGCCTCCTCACTTTTCCATATGGGGGGGGGCAAAGGGTATATTTTACCCCCCCCTTCCCCTTTTTTTAAAACCTAAGAGTAATATGTACACCGGCAATTTGCGACTTAGCACATTGCGTACCGGACATTTTGCACCGTCGATCCGCCGCTCTGGCCTTTGCCTCAATTACCTTAGCCTGAAGCTCTATTCCTACAACGCTATGACTTTTTCGGCCATACACTAGGCAAAATGACTCGTGAAAGGACTCAAAAAAACATAAATCCCCGTAAGCGGTATGCTAAGTATTAAGATCCTTCGCGGCATTCAGTCAAGTTTGTAAAGTAAATTTAGCTTTAAGCAAGGCGTGTTGGGGATTGGCGTTGTTGGACACACTTGTTGGCCGCCCAGTGGGAATTCTTTTTTGTCCCAGATTCAATATCTCTCATCAGGTTAGACTTCGCATTTCAAACTCCATCTTCCCAGGATTGCGGAAAACACTGATGGTGGATTTTTGAACAGAGCATTATCCGATAATGCAGCTTCATTTCGAGAAAATGCATTAGAAATCCAGTATATAAAGGTGCATTATATGATACTGCTTTGTTCAAAAATCCACCCTAAATCTCGCTTATAATCATTTTTCTTTCTAATCTTTCCCTCCCCCTCTTGGTATCTACTCCCAGGGTGTTTTCGGATATAACCCCTCCCAAGGAATGGGATTGACTTGATCTCGATGAATAACTTTTTCGCCTTTGGCGATGCAACATTTCCCTATGAAGGGAATTGGAGTCGTTGATTCATGCTTAGTGTGCGGGCTACATCCCCCCCCCCAATGGTTGCCGGATATCGTGCTGGGGTTATTTTGGATTCATGTCTTCTTTTGCTTTCCTATCCGTGCCTGGATCTTCCGTTTTTATTGGGTAGTGGAACTTTGTGCTTGTGCTGAGTTCATGGGATAAGGTGACATTAAAGCAGTTATTAACGGTGGTCGATTGACTGGTGGGACATGGTCGAACCGTACCTGGACATCTACTGATGATGGCATCCAACATGATTTTGAATTTCGGGACTAGTGTGTCCGTAGATTTCGCAGAGACGACTCAAGAAATTCCAGGCAGGCCTAACATTGCACTTTCTCATTGAATTGGCCTATGAAACTCGAAACTGGCCCACAATCCGGCTGTCACGTCCTAACAGGCGTCTCGAAAACCCAGTGACTCGAGGATTGACATACTTTTGAACGAGAAAAGAAAGGCCTAGCCCTAACTTAGAGGAATCCTGTGGGTTATGTCTAACCCTTAGGGTTGTAGATCGGAGGGCAAGGGATCACAAGCAAGGGAATTTTAAATTGTATCATAAGGTTGTTTTTCAGCATAATGATCTATCATCAACTATGTCAGTGCGGGTGCTGTCATGATCGTAGCCCAGAAAAATGCATTAATAATGTACTATTGTCTTGCCAGTGTGGAATCTTTTGTGAGTCCATGTGCTTAATACTTTGCATCTTTCAATGGTGTAATTACTGGTGTCCGCTATCTTTCATTGCTTAGGTTACACTTATTAATCTGACATGAGGAAAAAAATGTTACGGATGAGAAGACTTTGTACACACCCTGTATATGAACTGCGTTCCCTCAAAGGGAATTGGACGAAGAACAGATATAGGGACTAATAAGAGGAAATATTGTTATCAACTGATAAGGAGACTGGCGTTCATACAGTCCGATAAGGACTTGAGTTAGCAGAACTCATGTTCAGTTTCCATTAGATATGGAGAAGAAGACAAGACCAGTCAATCTTTCCTCATTCCTTTCCAGAAGAAATTATTGGGTCAACTTTCGTCAAAACTATAGCTCTTCAATTCCATCCTCGTTTTAGCATATGTTCTTCGATCCTTCTCTCTCTCCCTCTCTCTCTTGCATCTTTAAGATTTCAAGTTTTAGTGTTGACGATTTGAGAATTTCATGAGGCATATTTTTCTCCATTGTCAAAATAGAAGAGAACCATTTTCAGCAGCTTCCTTCTGTATTCATCATATTCGTCATTCCTGAGTAGTAACAAGGAGATGCGCCGGAGGTGATCTTGCGATATACGAGGTCTGATCAAAAAGTTCTAAGACTTAATTTTTTATGACGCTGTGGTGACTCTTTCTGACAGCTGATGGTTATATCTTTTAAACTAGTCCTCTTCGGCATCTACACAAATTTTCCGGGAGTTTCTTCAGCCAATGGAAGCATTGCTGACACTCATCTTTTGGAGTCATCAACAACGCTCGTGGTGCGTTCGTAATGCTGTTTTAAATGTTCTGAGATTTCCTTTCTTTTGCAATTTCAGCGGTTTCTGACCTACCCCGAAATCCCGCGCTTCATCAGCCATCCAACTCGTTAGAGTTTAGCTCCTAATAATTTATTTTTGTTCCCTAAACTAAAGAATGTGCTGAAAGGAATCTTTTGCAATTTCAGCGGTTTCTGACCTACCCCGAAATCCCGCGCTTCATCAGCCATCCAACTCGTTAGAGTTTAGCTCCTAATAATTTATTTTTGTTCCCTAAACTAAAGAATGTGCTGAAAGGAAGGAGATTTTAGGCATTTAAAGCAAAATTGTGAACGGGCCAAGAGCGCTGCTTGTGATTGCAAAAGATGAGTGTCAGCCACGCTTCCAGCGGCTGAAGAAACGCCGGACAATTTGTGTAGATGCCGAAGAGGACTAGTTTAAAGGATATAACTATCAGCAGTCAGAAAGAGTCACCACAGCGTCATAAAAAAATTAAGTCTTAGAACTTTTTTAAATCAGACCTCGTACAATAGTACAGGATTCCTGGCGTAGGCGGTAATGTGGCAGCTGGAATACCACATTAGCCTGCGGTGAACAGTCCACATACGTTACTACGCAGGGCTTCTGCAGAACTTAATATTCCTTATGTCAATGTGCAGGGGATTCTCCAAAAGACTCTTCAAACTGGGTAATCCGTTTTTATGCGGAAAGTAGGATTCATTTTTCGTCAGTCCTAGAAAACCTCAGTGTTCTTTGTACGTGAAAATGGCACCACAGGTCTTCCAATCCCTGAAGATCGAAGAGCCTAGAGACAGATGAGAATGGAGTTAATTTTCCTGACTGGGTTTTACCTTTCGAAGTGAGAATTCATCAGAAAAGTCACATTTTCATAAGACACCCTTTACCGGAAATACTGTAATGAGAAAAAGTGCTGTGTAAGTTTTGAACAACTTCCTGGGAATTTCCTTTCGCGGAGATGCCATCAAATCCTATGGTTTTCATTGAAAGTTGTACGCTCTCTCTTTGTATTTCCACATGTCCAAGAAACTGATTCCAGTTATGTAGAAATGTTATAATAAACTAAAGGAGTTATTTCAAAATCAATATGCATGTGGAACCAAAGAACAGCCCTTTAACCCTTTGAGCCCTCACCACCGCTTTACCGGTGGTAGAGAGAAATGACGTATTGCCTGATTGGCACACAAAGAAAGAATTCTGGCGTTAAAATGAAGGTATGTCTTCCTGCTATTTGCATGCAAAGCATCAATCTCATCTCTTTTATTACAACTATGATATTTGCACAAACATTGCATACCCATTATTAGCAAATTTTGGCCCAGGAGCTCAGGCAGAAAGCTCAAAATTGCTCAGGAACTCAGGGCTCAAAGGGTTAAACCGTTCATTTGCAGGAGTTTTATATCATTCCTTACTTATTTAAGTCTCCATAAAAACCTCCATCTCTGAAGAGATTGGAGCTTTAATGGGGAGTTTTTCTCCACCTTTCTTTTTCACTAGGTTCCTGCGAGTTAAGTTCCTGAGCCAAATCCCATTTGTCAACTTCTCTTGACGCATTTAACTGGGGCTAGCTTTTTGTGCCTCCTTTGAAAATGGAGAGACACAGTCGAGGTGCGCAAGGGCTGCGGAATGCTGGTCGAATCCCTTCTCAAGTTGAGCAACACCATCAAAATGTCCCGCATTTTGGGGTGGAAACAGGCGCAGCACACCCGTCATGTCTCCAGTTTCCGCCGGACGTGTCTTACCAGCAAGGAATTCCACTTTTATTTCAAGAGCAGCAGATGCAAAATCCACATACAAATATTTACTCCCATACATCGTCACAAAACATAATCCAATTCCCTCCACAAGAACTTCCAATACATATGAGTGTATTCTCAAGTCAAGTGGCCGCCCATGGAAACTACAATCCCAATTATATGCCAAATCCTCCAAGCTATCAAATGTCCCAATTTTTGCCGAACACATTTTCCCCAATCCCAGATCCGTCAAATGTTTACAACGAAAACCATATGGTCCATCAAATCACTCCAGACCAACTCCAGTATGGAAACATGACCGATGGACTAGAGTGGGTCCCACTATAATTCATTTAATTATGAAGGTGATACATTTGAGTACTACTTGCAATATATTCATGATTCCTTTATTTAGGAGGTATCAACAAATACTTTCCATGGTGGAGGCTCATCCGATTCAAGGTGGCATGCAGGTATTACTTCATTTCATTCCGGTTAAAGAGTTCTGTCTCCCATTTCACATCTGAGAAAAGTCCTTACTTTGTGCTGCGTTCTTTCTCCATTTCGGTAGAATGAGACAATGTCTGAACAGTATTTGAGCACGGAAATTATTATGCAGTTTTTCAAGCAGATGGTGAGTTGATGCTGTTCATGTCTCTGAAGCCTTTTCGTGCGCTTTTTCTTAAAAAGCTCTACTTTTCTAGAGATTGGCTGAAGGGGAAAATGATGCTCTTTCTACAGAGGGAAAAGTAAGTGGTGTATTACGTCTGTGCATCATTATTATAAGGTCATTTAAGTTGAGAAAATTCGCCACAATTCACGCCAACACGGCAGGAATTATTAAAAAATTCGACTCATTTCATGCGTTAATTACTCACTTTCAATAATAATTCCTGCAGAACATTCAAATATCCAATTACGTATTTTGCGAAGGACCCAATTCCCCCATGGAAAGTTTATAGGAGTTATACAGGTATTTTAGTCAGCTTCTTTGAGAGTCGAGTGCTTGCTACAAATGTACACAGCTGCGGGCGGTTTCTCGAAATGGACACTACTCCATTAGCAGCGCGAAGTTAGCAGACCAGAATTTAAAAAATAAAATTTACTCACTTTACAAAAATGTACAATTCGCATCAAATTTAAGCCTATGATCGTACTAATCACTTAGGTCTGTCGTTCTCAATTTCGAGTACGCTGAGTCAAGATTGCGGCAGAACTTAGAAATAGTTGATGCAAACTGAGGGCCTCTTGTGCAGACCTTGCAGTAGTAACTGCAACTTTGCTACCAATGTTATTCCTTGTAAAAATGATTTTTTTTTAAGAAGGGTACTGCAGAATTTAGTTGAGAAGTCACTCAAAAAGTAGAAGATGCCAGCTGCCAGAAACTAAAGTAAGCACGGGTATGTGTCCTGTTTTGACATTTGCTCAAAGTTGATACAGGTGACAACTATTAGATTTAAGCTCACTACTATGAGCTGACCTATTACATTTTTGCAACCATAATATTACGAGTACATCAGAAGCGTATGCATGTATATTTCTCAAAAGTGTAGATTAAAGGTTGAGAGGGGGAATCCGGTGAGTCAGCATGAATTGCTATAGACACTTATTTTGTAAATTGGTCTCCAAGTGTGTGTATTATTGCAATATAAGATACTTTGAGTATCAGAACTGAACTCTTTCACCTGATGACCCTTTTTTCTTGCGTCAAACTGACAATGTGAGTATGGGATTCATCGCTAATGATATTTTGGAGGTTGAGAGTGACGACTATTTCAAAAAGTACCAGTGTTACTCATTTCGACACGTTTAGACAAGCTATAGTTTTCGAGCGTGATTCTTCGACCGAAATTACCAGACAAACCGTCATGTGACAATGGGTTAGTCACTCTTTCAATGTTCTGGTAGGAGCAGATATTTCCTATCTCGACGACCATCTGGAAAACGTACTCTCGGTATTCAGGAAAACGGTCCAAAAAGTGATCAGTAGCTTGTAACCTTCGACCTGGTGCATGTTGTACATTTAGGTATAGAACATTTCTGTGAACTAAACCTGGAAACGATATTCTGAGGTTCTTCAGAGCCTCTCCCTTCAGTATTATATAAATATAATACTGAATACTGATACCTGCAATAAACGTAATTCCTTGCCTTGTAACATATGAGATATTTACTTATATACATACATGCATTTTCTTGGCCGCTTTTCCCAATTTAATAGGGTCGCGATTCGAGCATCCCCACGAGCGTCATCCAGTGATCTCGATCCTGGGCAACANAGGCAGAAAGCTCAAAATTGCTCAGGAACTCAGGGCTCAAAGGGTTAAACCGTTCATTTGCAGGAGTTTTATATCATTCCTTACTTATTTAAGTCTCCATAAAAACCTCCATCTCTGAAGAGATTGGAGCTTTAATGGGGAGTTTTTCTCCACCTTTCTTTTTCACTAGGTTCCTGCGAGTTAAGTTCCTGAGCCAAATCCCATTTGTCAGCTTCTCTTGACGCATTTAACTGGGGCTAGCTTTTTGTGCCTCCTTTGAAAATGGAGAGACACAGTCGAGGTGCGCAAGGGCTGCAGAATGCTGGTCGAATCCCTTCCCAAGTTGAGCAACACCATCAAAATGTCCCGCATTTTGGGGTGGAAACAGGCGCAGCACACCCGTCATGTCTCCAGTTTCCGCCGGACGTGTCTCACCAGCAAGGAATTCCACTTTTATTTCAAGAGCAGCAGATGCAAAATCCACATACAAATATTTACTCCCATACATCGTCACAAAACATAATCCAATTCCGTCCACAAGAACTTCCAATACATATGAGTGTATTCTCAAGTCAAGTGGCCGCCCATGGAAACTACAATCCCAATTATATGCCAAATCATCCAAGCTATCAAATGTCCCAATTTTTGCCGAACACATTTTCCCCAATCCCAGATCCGTCAAATGTTTACAACGAAAACCAAATGGTCCATCAAATCACTCCAGACCAACTCCAGTATGGAAACATGACCGATGAACTTGAGTGGGTCCCACTATAATTCATTTAATTATGAAGGTGATACATTTGAGTACTACTTGCAATATATTCATGATTCCTTTATTTAGGAGGTATCAACAAATACTTTCCGTGGTGGAGGCTCATCCGATTCAAGGTGGCATGCAGGTATTACTTCATTTCATTCCGGTTAAAGAGTTCTGTCTCCCATTGATATCCATCTGTGAAAAGTCCTTACTCTGTGCTACGTTCTTTCTCCATTTCGGTAGAATGAGACAATGTCTGAACAGTGTTTGAGCACGGAAATTATTATGCAGTTTTTCAAGCAGATGGTGAGTTGATGCTGTTCATGTCTCTGAAGCCTTTTCGTGCCCTTTTTCTTAAAAAGCTCTACTTTTCTAGAGATTGGCTGAAGGGGAAAATGATGCTCTTTCTACAGAGGCAAAAGTAAGTTGTCTATTACGTCTGTGCATCATTATTATAAGGTCTCGTCATTTAAGTTGAGAAAATGCGCCACAATTCACGCCAACACGGCAGCAATGATTCAAAAATTCGACTCATTTCATGCGTTAAGTACTCACTTTCAATAATAATTCCTGCAGAACATTCAAATATCCAATTAAGTATTTTGCGAAGGACCCAATTCCCCCATGGAAAGTTTATAGGAGTTATACAGTATTTTAGTCAGCTTCTTCTTTGAGAGTCGAGTGCTTGCTACAAATGTACACAGCTGCGGGCGGTTTCTCGAAATGGACACTACTCCATTAGCAGCGCGAAGTTAGCAGACCAGAATTTAAAAAATAAAATTCACTCACTTTACAAAAATGTACAATTCGCATCAAATTTAAGCCTATGATCGTACTAATCACTTAGGTCTGTCGTTCTCAATTTCGAGTACGCTGAGTCAAGATTGCGGCAGAACTTAGAAATAGTTGATGCAAACTGAGGGCCTCTTGTGCAGACCTTGCAGTAGTAACTGCAACTTTGCTACCAATGTTAATCTTGTAAAAATGATTTTTTTAAAGAAGGGTACTGCAGAATTTAGTTGAGAAGTCACTCAAAAAGTAGAAGATGCCAGCTGCCAGAAACTAAAGTAAGCACGGGTATGTGTCCTGTTTTGACATTTGCCCACAGTTGATACAGGTGAGAACTATTAGATTTAACCTCACTACTATGAGCTGACCTATTACATTTTTGCAACCACAATATTACGTGTACATCAGAAGCGTATGCATGTATATTTCTCAAAAGTGTAGATTAAAGGTTGAGAGGGGGAATCCGGTGAGTCAGCATGAATTGCTATAGACACTTATTTTGTAAATTGGTCTCCAAGTGTGTGTATTATTGCAATATAAGATACTTTGAGTATCAGAACTGAACTCTTTCACCTGATGACCCTTTTTTCTTGCGTCAAACTGACAATGTGAGTATGGGATTCATCGCTAATGATATTTTGGAGGTTGAGAGTGACGACTATTTCAAAAAGTACCAGTGTTACTCATTTCGACACGTTTAGACAAGCTATAGTTTTCGAGCGTGATTCTTCGACCGAAATTACCAGACAAACCGTCATGTGACAATGGGTTAGTCACTCTTTCAATGTTCTGGTAGGAGCAGATATTTCCTATCTCGACGACCATCTGGAAAACGTACTCTCGGTATTCAGGAAAACGGTCCAAAAAGTGATCAGTAGCTTGTAACCTTCGACCTGGTGCATTTTGTACATTTAGGTATAGAACATTTCTGTGAACTAAACCTGGAAACGATATTCTGAGGTTCTTCAGAGCCTCTCCCTTCAGTATTATATAAATATAATACTGAATACTGATACCTGCAATAAACGTAATTCCTTGCCTTGTAACATATGAGATATTTACTTATATACATACATGCATTTTCTTGGCCGCTTTTCCCAATTTAATAGGGTCGCGATTCGAGCATCCCCACGAGCGTCATCCAGTGATCTCGATCCTGGGCAACAGATTGAAAATAGTTGAAAATAGTTACAATGGGTGTCAGGAACTCCTTTCTTCTGCATTATTACTATGGTAAAGAATAATTCCGTAAAGAAGGATGGGACGAACACTGAATATCTAGGGCGCTATGCAGTCCAGACTGAAATGGGCAAAAACCTTTAGACATCCCTTGCCGTGGCACTGGAGGAATCATTTCCATTTCACAAGGTGATGAGGTCATGATAATCAAGGTGATCGCCAACATGTGATCCATGTGCGAAGTATTTCCTCTTAGGCTGATATTGATGAACCTCCCTTTCTTCCCAATTGTATTAGATTCGCATTGACATCAGCTTGTCACAATGTGAATGTACTTCAACAGCTAGACATCATGTAATCGGTTCTATTTCCCCACATTCACAAAAGTGAGACCCACTTCCATAAAAGTTTACCACACCTTTGAGTCCAAAGGGAAAAGGATCATGCCATGCATGCAGCTCTGATTGCGTATCAGACGTTTGTGTTACGAAAGGGGATGGAGCTTATTGTGAAAAAGTCGGAATCTGGTGAAAGGCAGTTTCGTATCCAAAGCCCAACAGGGAATAACGTGAGGAACGACAATACATCTATTGGGAGGGTAGATGAAAAGGCGGCAATTTAATACAAACGAGGAAAGCTATCAACCTACCGATGATATACAGGGCTTGTGAAGCTTTAACCATTATAGAGTAAATAGCAGAATTAGGGTAGCTTAGGTCGTAGAATTACCATCTGGACAGAATCACTGCACTTTGCTTTGGGATATACGAGAGATTATTTTAACTCTATGCTATGAAAACTTAGGGGGACGCATTAGTGCTGTTGTGCCTAATCTATCAAGGCATTTCAGAGCCAATTTGGTAACATTGTTTAGCTCCTCAAATCTTGCTTCTTGAATTGTCAGACTAATCGTTATGATGACCAATATTGAGGTACATAGTAACGACACTCTCCTTCTGTTCATTTCCAGCCCTGAATGTACTGACGGAGATCAGGGATGAAAAATCAGTTTTGGAAAAGAAGCGTGCAGAAGTAAATGCTAGCAAGAACTTCACATATGAAACCAATGTGATGAAGCAACAAAAGATACAACTCTCCAAAGGGAGAGTATACCCTTTTTAATACCCTTTTTATAGGGTAGGCTTCATGGGATTTCTAGCACTTGAGCTCTCCTACATTATAGCTAAGGGATCATCGTATTTTGGATTTCGTGCAGGTAGGAAAAGAAGATCGTTTTGCTCGGAGAAGAACAACGGATTAATGAGTTTTCTGAAAAGAACATCATTTTCTCGCAAGTAAGCGTTGAAGCGATCACCTGAGAGCAAGCATCGTTCATATGTGCTTTAATATGTGTCAATATGATCGAAACAATAGCTGCTCTGATATCTCCAGTACCCATATATTTCCGCAGATGCCATGCAGGTTCGTCATTTACCTGTAAATAATGTCACGGTAAGAGGACCGAAAGCGCGATCCCGCCAGGGGTGATTCACTCTGACCTGCGGTTCCAGTTTTAGTCGCTAGATGTCTCTAGCGAGCCCCGGTGTTTGTTGATATTAGGAGTACGATATTAGAAGTAATTAAAAGCTAAACATCTATCCCAGAGTAAAATTCATATAGAGACCTTTTAGTAAGCCTGAGTCACTAGAGATTGAAAGAACGCCAGCAGTCTAGTTCGGCGTTCGGGGTTCTCAGGTCGTGGCATACGATCGCATAATGGCCGTGAGCAAGCCGGTCCCAGCAAGGACACTCCGAAAGCACGCTGGAAAATACGGAACATCCGACCTTCCCAACTTCCTCAGTCCTTAAGTGCAAATTAAACTCAACCTCAGCCCTGAGCATTGTCGCCAAACCCAAAACAGACTCGACTTCAGCTCTATGGTATGGACGGGACATCCCCCCCCCCCCATAGGCAGGTACAACCGTGGCCTGGAACTCTGACGGGAGACCCAACTAGGATCGAAGTGCCAATTGCTGGGTGCAGGCTATCCCATCCACCGATCCTAACGCATCCCCTTCCCCTCATTAGTTCGAGTGGAGATGGTAGAGGCTACCACTACCATTACCCAGGATCAGCACTGCAAATGTCAACCTTCATCCAGACTCCAAGACTCCAAGCTCAGGACCCCTCCTTCCCAGCCGGCGACGACGATCTCGTACTTTTTTGGATGAATGAAAGAGAAATATAAATAAAAGAGAAATACATTTGGTCTTATTTCCACCGGAACCCCACAACGGGCCACCCCCCCCCCCCCCCCCCCGTAGCACCGTAACAATATGTATATCGAATGAACGCCTCCAATCTCGGACATGATGAGATGTTCTTACAAAAGCAAGTGCTCGCGCGGGCATACTCAGAAACATGTCATAGGAGCGCGATTAACAAGGCGCTGAGAAGTCAGTCGCAATCAGGAATTCGCTCGATTGTCGTTCGGCTCATGTTAAATGAATTTGCTGCTCCTCGAGTTGATGTGTGATGAAGGCAGTGTTGAGAGGCGCGACTGATTCTCCTGGGTTCGGTGGTGTAATGGAAGCCCACCTGACCGGCAATCAGGAGGCCCTGGTTCAATTCCAGGCCGTCCCCTGGCTTTCTTTCCTCCTCTGTCGTCCATCCAGCCTCCCTACCTTTAGTTCCTCACGTGGCAGATGCATGCGGATCTCCTTCAAAGTGTTCCTGAATGCGGTTGGCATCTGGGGGCCTCTTTAATCGCTGTTTTCTGTCCGCATTTTGCAAAGTTGCAGTTTTACATTTTGCAGTTTTCATTAAAGCATTGCCACTTGATAATGCTCATACGAAAAGGCGGATTTCGACCGAATTATGCACGAAACTATCGCTGAATTATCCAGGGACTTTTTACACATTCGTACCAATCAGCAACCTTTGTCCATTCATTCACCGAAAATAACATCTAAGGACGGAAAAACTAAATTTCAACTGTGATCCAAACTGATCATGGGCTTTTCGAACGCCACCAATGACATGTACAAATACCCAATATGCTAGTCACAAAAATAGAATTTCTCAAAAACTTCGCGTCAAAATTAGATGAAAAATCAGAGGACGTATGCAAAAGATTTGAGTAACAGTGAATATTTAATTTCTTTATAACCCGAGATATACAGACTCAATGAAAATTAGCCGAATGAAATTCAGCATCAATAGCTACATCTCATAACTTCATTGAACTGTACTTACAAAAACCAAATATAATAGCCGACGTACTCCTCTGTCCGCCGGAAGCCTGCACGGGTCGACTCTTTCGAATCCGACCCGATCGGCCCGATTCGAGTCGTGGTCCTACTCGAATACTCAACCCGAAATTCGATCGCCGGACCGAGATTTTAGTGAATTCTAAACGCGGGTCCGGTCGGGCCGGCCCGCAGCCCGCTTAGGCCTCTAACCCACGGAACTCCGGGTCTCTGGGTTCGTCTTTTTTCTGAACGGCTCTACAGAGCTCTGCTGAGGCTTCCACCTGACGTCCCATGACGTCACATTGGTGTTGGTCTGTTTGGTGCTCTCATAGTTCACTACGTTCCACTAGTAGTTCCTTGCCCAAGAGTGACGTCATTTAATGACGTGGTCGCATCGTGCGCTGACGGAACGAGACGTCCTTATTGCCAGCAGCTGTAAACGGCTCGAGAAAAAGACTCCTCCGAGTGTATTCTAGCGTTTTCGCCTGCACCCAGCATGAAACTTGATTGCCAACCGATCCGCCGGGCGGGTCTGCCTGATGGAGCTCATCCACATTCCCCGCGGAGCCCCAAATCATCCCCCGCATTCGAATGAGACTCGTCTCACTCCGTCGGGGGGATCTCGCTAAATAATTTTTTAATAGGCACAGGGGTTGAGTTTTTTATATTCAAAGTCAATCGGTGGCCTCTGATGACGGAAGAATCTCATAATCTACATAACTTTATTAATGACCCCAAATCTGGCGGTTCAAAATATCCTGCAAATTGCCACATTTGAATGCCATTCGACTGAATTCCAATTGCCACAATCAGATGTGAATATTTGACCGGTTACGTTTTCCTTCCAGTCCGCCTGAGGCTCGCGCGGGTCGAATTTTCCGAAACCGAACCGATCGGTCCGATTTGAAACGTGGTCCTACCGGACCCAAAACTCCATGGCCGGACCGAACTTTACGGATCACCCGGACCCTCCCCCCCCCACCGGGTCGTGTCGGGCCGTTCGCGCCAACGCATAGCCCACTAAGGCCTCTGAGTTTAGAACTCGGGGTCTCTGAATTCGTCTTCTTTCTAAGCGGCGCTGCTGACGCATCCAGTTTTCACATGACGTCACGTTCGTGTGGGCCTGTCGTGTTCTCATAGTTCACTGCATTCCGCAGCCAGCTGCTTGCCCGAGGGTGACGTCATTTAATGACGTGATCATGTCGAGCGCTGCCGGAACGAGGTGCCCATTTTTCTTGTTCAAATCCTTGTGATATCGTATTCGCCTGCACCTAACAGAAACTCGTTTTCGAACCGAGCTGCCGACCCGATTCGTCAGTTCAATAGAGATTACACTCGGGGACCAAAATGGAAAATTTGAGAGCTAAAAGAATGGGAAGCTTCTTCCCTCCTTCATCTAATACACGAAAGTTTCGAATTCGTACAAATTGTCCCATTTGAATGTTATAGACCAAATCGGTATTTTGGTATATAGGGTGATACCGCAATTGGTTTAAGGGGGGGGGGGGGGGTGGACGGGGCGCACACAATATTATTACATCATTGATTCGAAATATGGCCGTTGAAAATTCCAGCTGTGTGTTTCATTTAAGTTTTTTTT